>KV013962.1:70682-110710 GCA_001598015.1 Dorcoceras hygrometricum
TTGATAGATTCATCAACAGTACTTATAATCGCTACTGCTAACAGATTCGTCAACAGTAACTTGCGCATCTTCTTCTTCAATCTAATTCTCCAGCAAGCTCCTCAATACATGTACCAGCTGGTTCATCTTTTCTCTTTAGCGCTTGCAGCTGGTTCATCGTTTCAGCTGGTTCATCATGCTCCAGCTGATTCAACTTGGCCTCCGCCTGATTACGAACAACTGATTTAACTCTGGACGTCTCCATCGCTAATTCAACTGCCGATTCTATGAACACCAAACCAACTGCTGAATCTCTATATTGAACCAACTGCTGGACATATTTATCAGCTTATCTTCTTTGCGCAATAAGCTTCTTCCTGCTGAATCTTCTTCGTTCCTAAATCCTGTGCGCTTAAGTAGAATTGTTAGAAACACAATAACAGGTTTTGTGTAATTCAAAACTTAATCAGGATCTGTCAAAACAGATCCAACAATCTCTCCCTTTTTTATTTACACAAAACCTCAAATCAACGATGCATGTTCTAACAATTCTCTCCCTTTTTGTGGGAATCAAAAAGAGAGTGAACTGCTGGTCTCCCTTATAATTAAAACGAAAGCTCTCCCTACACTGTTTCAACAAAACAACGAAACAGCAGGAGTTTTAACTTTGAAAAACAAAATCAGCTTTAGGGAAGCACCATATGCATCAGTATATGATTTTGAAAAACCGAAGCTGATGCATTTGCTCAAGTTAACAAAGACAGTGACGCCACTCTCCCTGTCTTTTATAACATGAGCTCAAATCATTTTTAAACTCAAAATTTTGCATCAGCTGGAATCCGCAAAACAGAACATTTGAGAACTTATCAGAGCATACAAATATTTCAAATAACACGTGCTACTGAGTTACTCAAAATTATGAAGAACCGGTACAGAGAACAGCTCAGATTTTTCCTTCTTCTATCTCGCCCCATGTGCTTGTCACTGAGCCTCGCTCCAAGTGATCTTACAGCACAACGAAAATAGAAGCTTGGCATCTGCCCGAGACTCGCGCATCCCGACAGTTCATCAAGCGAAAAACCGGTTCTATATTAGAATAGATCTGGCCTTCATAAAATAAGTTTCTCAAAACATTTTGAAAACATTAAAAACATAGCACATGTGTTTTAAAATTAGTGCTCGTTCAAGAACAACCTGCTCTGATACCACTTGTTGGTCCGTATAAAATAGGATCAAAAGATCAGCAGGCGCGCATTTGATAAAAGACTTAAAAGATTTTCGCGCTGCTGATACTACTGGAGCTGTAATAGCTCGTTGTTCTTGAACATATAAAAACTCATAAGCAGAGCACCGGAGACAGATCTGGTATGATTTAAAAATCATGCGGAAAATACCAGAACTGAATCCTATATTTTAAAACACCTCAAACAGATTTATGTGCAACATAAATCTGTTCGAGACTTGTGTGCTTGTGTGCTGCTGAAATGTTATGCGATGCTAAGTAAAAAGCTAAGTGCTGATTTCTGTTTATGCGTGCGTGCTGAATGCGATGTGTGCTGAAGCGTGCTAAGGTAATCTATAAACGTGCAATGCTAAAGTAAATGCTTGCTGAATGAATAACAGAACACAATACAAAACACAGCATATTTGTTTCTGGAAGTTCGGATATCAACATCCTACATCTCCCCTTCTTCCACCTCGGAAGGCTCCACTAGAAGATTTGATCTTACAACTGCGTGTACAGACCCAATCCCACAACCAGCAGCTGTGAGAACTCCTAGACTCCTCAAATGCACAACAGCCTCAACTGTGTGACTGACTACATACACAAGAGTTTTACGTCTTCATGCTTGGACGGGAACTGTAAACATATTTCGAGATTCATTCACAAATAGATGTGAATGAATCTGGGTGTGTGAGATTGATACAATGAAATCGCTCAACTCTCTGTTTTTCTCACACACGAGGGACATGTTCTAACAAGCTAATTCTAGCTCCACTGTCAACTGCAATAAAGCTCTCTCTCGAATGATAGTTGACAGCTTCACTTCATCGCTTTCGCCATTTGAATTACGCTCAGCAGTTGTCATCCAGCTCTCGTAAATCGTCAACTGCTTCGCTGCTTGTTTATCACTACGACTGCTGCGCTTTGCTACTTCTTCGATTCTTTGCGCCTGGGAACCAAGTCGACTGAATATGCAAAGCTTGCGACTGCTGAATAATCAATGCAAAGTCTTCCTGCTGAATCTTTAGCGCAAGAGCAAAACGCTGTCGTATCAACTTATGTAAATGACATCGTTTTGCTATCGCTTATCTCCAAATAGCATCTGCTGGTTGCACTGTAGCTTGCGACTGAATATCTCCTCTACGACGTCGCTTCCTCTTGCGTCTGGATGCAAGCTACCTGCTGATTCTTGCGTCTGGTCTCTCAAACCATCTGCTGAATATGATGACGTCACCGATGACGTCATCAACACTAATACATCTGCTGATTCTCCAGCACGGCGTCGCATCATCTTGCTTCTCTTCATCTGCTGATTAATATTGCGAATGCAAAACGCTGTCGTTCCAACTTATTCACGCGACATCGTTTTGCAATCGCCAACTCCAAATACCAACTGCTGGTAGAAGCTCTCTGCTGATTCTATTCCACTGTAGCTTCTGCTGAATGATGACGTCACTGCTGATGTCATCTATACTTAGCGCTCCAGCTGATTTTCTTTGTTCCAACTCGCGCTTCTTCTAAGCTTCTTGCTTCTTGAATAGCGACTATTGATAGATTCATCAACAGTACTTATAATCGCTACTGCTAACAGATTCGTCAACAGTAACTTGCGCATCTTCTTCTTCAATCTAATTATCCTGCAAGCTCCTCAATACATGTACAGCTGGTTCATCTTTTCTCTTTAGCGCTTGCAGCTGGTTCATCGTTTCAGCTGGTTCATCATGCTCCAGCTGATTCAACTTGGCCTCCGCCTGATTACGAACAACTGATTTAACTCTGGACGTCTCCATCGCTAATTCAACTGCCGATTCTATGAACACAAAACCAACTGCTGAATCTCTATATTGAACCAACTGCTGGACATATTTATCAGCTTATCTTCTTTGCGCAATAAGCTTCTTCCTGCTGAATCTTCTTCGTTCCTAAATCATGTGCGCTTAAGTAGAATTGTTAGAAACACAATAACAGGTTATGTGTAATTCAAAACTTAATCAGGATCTGTCAAAACAGATCCAACAGGCACTATCAGTGATACCTAGGGGGTCATGGGGTGATGTTTCTAGGCGCTTTACCATGATCCGATGGGTCAATCCGAAATTGTGATTTCGGAGTCACAATGGTTGTGAGTCCACGGCTAGCTGTATCCCTGAACCATTGAGGGTCACACAAGTACTGGCTTCAGGATTCCCGCACGGAAACTGAGCTCAATGTGTTGAGCATAGGAGGAGGAATTTAGAGAGTGCGACTTCCTAAAAGTCAACAGGGGTCAAATTGCGATTTCCCTAAAGTTGAAGGGCTAAACTGCAATTTTGGACTAGGTGGTCTGAAAAGTTTTTTTCGCATCATAATACTCATTTTTGAAAACTGTGTAGATCGGTCCGATCAGAGAGTCGATCGGAGTTATGATGAAGCCACGGTGATGGAAATGAACCGAATGTTCATATGGACCTGGGCCTGACCCAGGTCCATTGGGCCGGTTCAAATTGCGATTTCCCTAAAGTTGAAGGGCTAAACTGCAATTTTGGACTAGGTGGTCTGAAAAGTTTTTTTCGCATCATAATACTCATTTTTGAAAACTGTGTAGATCGGTCCGATCAGAGAGTCGATCGGAGTTATGATGAAGCCACGGTGATGGAAATGAACCGAATGTTCATATGGACCTGGGCCTGACCCAGGTCCATTGGGCCGGTCCAAGCCCATCACATGTCTACTTATTATTGTCCTAGGGTTATTATGAGACACACTTGAACTCTAAACCCTAGCAATAGCCACCCCTCTCCTCACTCCCTCTCCCACGGCCGCCGACACGCCGTGCCGTCGCCCGTCGCTGGTGCTCACGTGATTGGACTTGTTCCGATCACGTCGACGAGGAGATTCCGTTCGTGTCAAATTCGTCAGCTCTTCTAGTGCAGTCTGACGAAGGAGTCTTGTATCCAATCGTGGATCAGATTAGGAGATCTACCGCCGCCTACCTTGAGTGCCAGTTTCCTTGTGATTCTGGTCGGAGCCAGGCGCCTAGACGCCAGCAAGGTAACCTTCATTAAAACATCCTATGTATGTTTTTATGCCTTGTTTGTTATGTATTGAACATTTCCGGGGCAATTTTTGAAACTTCCGCTGCGTCCCCGGGAACGGGATCCGGATCCGCCACTGCGCCAACATACACATGAACTTAACTTTATCTTTAACATATCAGGCAAGCAAACACATACTGAAAAACAATATATGCTTTAAAATGGTGTAGCAAAGATCAGCTTTTACTTGCCTTTGAATTGAGCTTTACAACAGCAGTTACTTCCGGCAGAGTTCCTCCTCCTCAGCAAACACAACGAGCTTCTTTGGAAATTATTTGAGAGAACACAAAAGAGTGTTCTGTTTGTAAATGAAATGAACCTTTTCCTTCAAAACAGGTATTTGTATGGGAGGGATGAATGGCAGGTGAGGTGTATTTATCAAGCATGACACACCTTACCTAAAGTTATGAATTTGAGTAAAATTTCTCTCTCAATATTTTAATTTGCAAATCTACCAAATAATTCTTAAAAGAAACCATTTTGTTCTCCTTAAAATTTATTTTCAACGGATTTCTAAAATCTGCTCGTGTATTGCACTTGGAGTGACATCTGCTGGAGTTTTCTGCGTCGTACCTCAATTCTGAAATCAGTAAAAAATAGCTTTCATAATATAGCTTATGCTAACATTTAAATTGTCATCTTGACCCTTGAAATAGATAAGATTCAAATATGTGGTCCTATGGATTTTTGGGCGTTACAACTCTACCCTCCTTAAAGAAATTTCGTCCTCAAAATTTACTTACCAAACAGATATGGATAAAGGTTAAGCATATCAGCTTCTGTCTCCCACATAGCTTCTCGCTCAGACTGGTTAGAGCATTGTATCTTAACCATAGGAATACTACGGTTTCTTAACTTTCTAACTTCTTGAAGAAGATCTCTCTGGTCTTTCTTCGTAACTTAAATGGTGCTAACTGAATTGGCTCATGGCTTAGCACATGCGAAGGGTTAGAGATATACTTCCTCAAAGCTGAAACATGAAAAACGCTATGCATTGCTGACAGCTGCGGGGGCAGTGCTAAACGATAAGCTAGCGCTCCTATTCTTTCTAGAATCTCATATGGTCCAATATATCTTGGACTCAGCTCTCCTTTCTTCCCAAAATGCATTACTCCTTTCATTGGAGCAATTCTCAGAAATACATGATCGCCGATTTCAAAACTCAGTTCTCTTCTCCTATTATCTGCATAACTCTTCTGTCTGCTTTGAGCAGCTTTCATCCGCTCTCTTATCTTTCTAACAACTTCTGCTGTTTGCTCCACTACATCTGGTCCTAAACAGCTCTCTCACCAACTTCATCCCAGTGAAGAGGTGTTCTACACTTACGTCCATAGAGAGCTACATATGGATCCATCTGGATATTTGTTTGAAAACTTATTGTTGTACGCAAATCTCTGAGCTAAATCTTCTAAAATCTGAATCACCGTTTCAGATTGTCCATCTGTCTCGGGGGTGAAAAGCTGTGCTAAAGGTCAGTTTCGTACCCATATCTCTATGAAAACGTTTTCCAGAAAGCTGAGGTAAACTTCAGATCTCTATCCGATACTATGGAAACTGGAATACCATGTAGCCTCACTATTTCCTTTATATACAAATCTACATATCTACTCACATCATAGGTTGTCTTAACTGATAAGAAGTGAGCAGACTTAGTGAGTCTGTCTATTATAACCCAAATAGAGTTATATCCTTGAACAGTCTTGGGTAGACCAATTACAAAGTCCATAGCTATGCACTCCCATTTCCATTCTGGAATAGGCAGTGGCTTCAATAATCCTGCTGGCATTTGGTGTTCAGCTTTCACCAATTGACAAGTCAAACACTCAGAGACAAATCTGGCAATGTCTCGCTCCATTCCTGACCACCAATACAACTTCTGGAGATCCTTATACATCTTAGTACTCCCCGGATGTACAGAGTATGGGGCAGTAGGAGCCTCTGTCATGAGATATGTTCTCAGCGTTTCTACCTGAGGCACCCAAATTCTTCCCAGATATCTGATCATTCCTTCTTCAAAAAAGTATAGGTTGCTGCCTCTCTCTCTATCTTGCTTAACCCATTTCTGAAGTTGTTCATGTGAGGAATCAGATTTAGATTAGTGGTTAATTTTGTTGATTGGGATTAGCCACGTGAATTTTGAGGATTTGCGTTGTTGAAATTCTCTAAGTATTAGAAATCAGACGTAGCGCTATTATAAGAAGCAGACGTAGAGAATTTTGGTAAAGTCTGTCAGCAGCAAGTTCCTGTAGCGAAAGTCAACGCGGGTCAACGTTACTGTAGCTCTGGTCTGGTAGATTTTGAATCAGTAGAGATGACGTAGGCGTGACGTGTTGTTATCTGTTTGCAGTAGTTGCGCTTAGAATGGTTGCTGCTGGCAGCAAGCTCACAAATACGAGAATGATGAGAAGCGACGTCGTTAGAATAAGTTGAAACGCTGCATTTTGATTATAGCGACTGGGTGACCAGGTGTTGGCAGCAATGCTTACGTAACCATTACGACGTCGTTTAGATTAGTTGACGCGTCGTCGTTTTGTGTATTTTCACGAGATCAGTCGCTGATGGGTTTTTGAAGAGATCTGTTACCAGCTTTTGGTTGTTTCGCAAGAGATATCTGTTGTCAGCTGGTGAAGCTCTGCGATGTCGTTTGAGTTAGTTGGAACGGTGTCGTTTTGATGTTCTTTTGAGAATACAATGACTGGTTGTTGCGACTGGTTTTGTTGAGAGCAAAAGCTGGTTACTGTTATAAGATTTCTACTGTAGCATTTCTCAACGACTGAATTAGAGGAACAGTAGCTGGTGGATCTAGAGATATATATAGAAGTGTTGATCGACACTTATAAATATTCTGGACCCGATATTTCTTATTCCCTTTCCCAAACCCTCGATTAGCTACTATTCACCGTGACCTAATTCCGCCGATTACCGCCGTTCTCCGCCGACGATTTGAGCGATTTTGGTGGCGCTGGAATCCTTGAGACTTGCTCTTTCGATTGTTGCCCATTTGAATATGTGGAACGACCTTGGAGAAGATTTCGAAGTTGCTGATTTCTTCGTACTGTGGTACCCGTTAGTTCTCCCGATAGTTTGAGCTTTTGGGTAAGATTTTCCTACCGATTCTAAGCTTAGTATTTGCTGCGAGTACTTTTTTTTGAGGTAGAACCGGAGTTAGGTTCTAGACTGAAGGAAATGTCGAGATTTGAATTAGACATGATTTGATTGATGAGTTTCCCTAAAAGATTGAGGTTTGGGTGCTCTCCGGCCGTAATCGTAGTAGCAGGAAGAAGCTGATTTGCTTCAGTTACTTGTGCCGTGTCTTTGGAATTCTGTTGAGGTAGAATTCAGAAGATTGAGGTACGAATTGAGCAGATTTAGCAGCTTAGAGCATGAACATGACTATGATTGATGTTTTGAAATCTGGTTATATGATTCTGTTAAATTACGTGTAACAGCTTGTTGAATTGATTTAATATCTCATTCTGTTTTCACGTACTGAACTGTATGCATTGACATTGATTATTGATTGGCATTCATGCATACATATTGAGCCTGACAGATTGATTGATGACCTGATTGAGAGCAACTTTGTGACTGGCCGACTGACTTGTTGTGCTTGAAAAGTCCAACGCTATCATCGGAGTGGTGACCGACTGACCTGACTTGTTGTGCGTGGTATAGAGGCTCGATCGATATGATTGCCAGTTGATACACTGGTCTAGCTATCCGATCTTTGATAGCCCTCATGCATTTCATAGCATTGATTATAGCATGTTGCATGATTAGCTGTTTTGATTAGCTCTTCGTACTGAGGCTTGACCTCGTATCTGTTTTCCTGCTTTTGTGTTATTTGGGTCTGCGTTACCCATTTGCAGGATCTTCAGGTAACCAAGCTGGACAGAGTGGAGGTTCAGCTGGTCGATCCCCGTTCCCTTGAGTCTCAGTTATATATTTATGTATTGAACCGGGGGATGCCCCGTGTCACTATGTATTGGGGATCTGTATTCGATTTGAGATTTATTGTTGTTACCTGATTTGTATGAGTCTGAGTCAACTCATATTTTGATTATGAATATTTTGAATGTATGATTTTAAGTTCAGGCCTAAATTATTTCGAAAATTTTTAAGCCCGATTTTTTACGCTTCCGTGATTATGTGCTTAATTGTGCTATTATCTTGAGTAATTAGCACGGGGCCTGACATTTTTGGTATCAGAGCTTAAACTGGGATAATCTCGATTTCCTTTGATCACACTCGAGTCTAGGCACAGAGTTTTGATTTGATTTTTGATTGACTCTGTGACTTACGTGATCTTTTATCTGTCTGTCTGGTTGTTATATCTGCTTTGAGATCTTACCTCTATACTTGTTTAGATGCCGTCGAGAAGAGGAAGAGGTAGGACGACTAGACGTAATAAGGAGGAGTCTAGGGCAGGTAGTGATGATGATGTTCATCAGGTTGAGGATGTTACTAGACAAATAGGCGGAATGGAATTGGTCTTAGATAGATTTCAGCAGACGAACCCTCTGACGTTTTCTGCAGCAGAGGGTGGTGCGATGGCTGAGGCTTGGTTAGCTCAGATGGAGGAATTGTTCGATACTTTGGAGTACGCTCCTGAGAAGAGATTGAAACTGGCGGTGTTGCAGCTGAGAGACAATGCACAGCGCTGGTGGAGAGGTACTTCCCGTATCCTTTGTGATAGTGGGGCTGTGATCACTTGGGAGAGCTTCTGCGAGGCCTTTTGACAGGAGTATACCCCGGAGTCCTTCTATAACAGCCGGGAGCGGGAGTTCGATAATCTGAGGCAGGGCAGCATGCGAGTGGCTGAGTATCCCCGACAGTTTTCTGTGCTTTTGGTCTATGTGCCACACGTTGCCAACCAAGAGAGGACGAAGAGGAACAAGTTTTTGAAAGGCTTGAGGCCTAATTTGTGCTGGATGGTTTTGTCTGGTTCGCCTACGACCTATATTTATGTGGTGAACCGAGCAGTGGATATTGAGGAGAGTTTGATGGAGGTTGAGGCTCCGATTCATCCGACTACTGGACGCACCTATCAGCCTGTTCAGGATGCGTCGCAATCTTTCTATTCTCCTCAGGGGTCGCAGCAGCAGCAGCAGTCGAACCGCCAGAGATTTCGACCTCGAGGGAAACAGTTCAAGAAAAAGGCGGATTCGAGTTCCTCTGGTTCTGTGAGTTCTGGTTCTGGAAGTGGTTCTGGCAGTGGTTCTAGTGGCATGTCGTGTGGACAATGCGGAGGAAGGCATCCGACTTCGCAGTGTCGTGGAGTTCAGGGGTCCTGCCGTAACTGTGGACATCCAGGACACTTCCTTAGAGTGTGTCATCTGTTGAGGGGTCAGTCTTTGATTCCTTCACAGCAGGGATCAGCTGGTGGTTCATCTCAGAGACCGCAGTTTCCTGCCCCTACCCAGCGATCTGGATTCCAACCCCGTGAGCCTTCTAGATTTGGAGCACCTTCGAGACCTCCGTTTCAGATTCCGCAGCAGGCTCAGGCAAATGCGTTGACTAGAGAACAGGCTGAGGAGGCGCCTGGTATGATGATCGCAGGTACATGCTCTGTTTTTTATTATCCTGCGAGAGTTTTATTTGACACTGGTGCATCACACTCTTTTATTTCTGAGTTGTTTGTTTGTGAGAATGGGTTGAGTTCTTCCCCATTGTGTGATGTTGTTTCCGTGTCTATCCCTGCTAGTGTAAATCTATGGTCCCATGAAGTGGTGTTGGATTGTGTGCTTCGATTTGATGAGCATGTTTTGGTGTCCAATCTGATTGTTTTGGGAATAAGATATTTTGATTGTATCTTGGGAATGGATGTGTTGTCTAGCTATAAGGCTACTGTTGATTGTTCCATGGTGTGGTGAGGTTTCGCCCTGACTTGGGTGAGAAGTGGGAGTTCTACGGTGCTGATTCGCGCTCAAAGATTCCACTAGTCTCCGCCATGGAGATTTTTAGCCTGTTATCGCTAGGTAACGCAGGATTCATGATCTACGCGCTTGATAGTTCCCAAGAGCCGCCATTGGAGTTGAGCGATATTCCGATCGTTCGAGAGTTTCCCGACGTATTCCTGGATGAGATTTCTGGATTCCCTCCGAGACATGAGATCGACTCAGCATTGAGTTGGTGCCCGGTACTGCCACGATCTCTAGAGCTCCGTATAGGTTGGCGCCTGCAGAACTGAAAGAGCTGAAGGATCAATTGAGAGATCTCTTGGAGAAGGGCTTCATTAGACCGAGTATGTCGCCTTGGGGAGCTCCGACTCTTTTTGTAAAGAATAAGGATGGGTCTATGAGGATGTGTGTGGACTTTCGACAGCTGAATAAAGCGACGGTGAAGAACAAGTATCCTTTGCCGAGGATTTATGACTTGTTCGACCAGTTGCAGGGATCGGTCGTCTACTCGAAGATTGATTTGTGCTCTGGTTACCACCAGTTGCAGATTAGAGACGATGACGTGGCGAAGATAGCTTTTCGGACTCGATATGGGCATTATGAGTTTCTTGTCATGCCGTTTGGGTTGACTAATGCCCCAGCTGTGTTCATGGACTTGATGAATCGCGTCTTCAGTGAGTATCTCAATCGGTTCGTGATCGTATTCATAGATGACATCCTGATGTATTCGAGGAGCTTTAGAGAGCATAAGGAGCATTTGAGACTGGTGTTGCAGAGATTGAGAGACTCGCAATTGTACGCCAAGTTTAGCAAGTGCGAATTCTGGCTTGATCGAATTATCTTTCTGGGTCATGTGATTTCGGCGCAAGGGATTTCGGTGGATCCGAGTAAGGTCGAAGCAGTTCTTAACTGGGAGAGACCTAGGAACGTTTCACAGATCCGCAATTTCTTGGGATTGGCTGGCTATTACAGGCGTTTTATCGAGAAGTTCTCTTCGATAGCCTGGCCTTTGACTCAATTGGCTCAGAAGGATAAGAAGTTTGTTTGGACTGACGAGTGCGAGTTTAGTTTTCAGACGTTGAAGGAGAAATTGACTACTGCTCCTGTTTTGGCTCTACCGTCTGGATCTGGAGGATTCGTGGTATGCTCCGATGCTTCTCTCAATGGTTTAGGATGTGTGCTGATACAGAACGGGTACGTGATTGCTTATGCGTCTCGACAGTTGAAGCCTCACGAGACGAGGTACCCTGTTCATGATTTGGAGTTGGCTGCGATAGTGTTTGCCTTGAAGATTTTGCGACATTATCTGTATGGTGAAGAATTTGTGGTGTACACCGACCACAAGAGCCTAAAGTATATCTTCACGCAGTCTGATTTGAATATGAGACAACGACGATGGATGGAATTGCTCAAGGACTTTAACTTTGAGATTCAGTATCAGCCTGGGCGGATGAACTCAGTTGCCGACGCATTGAGTAGGAAGACCCATCCTGCGATGCTTTCGTCGTTGAGTGTCTCTAAAGTCTATGAGCAGTTGAGTACTTCTGGTTGGTGTTTCCAGCCGGGTGATCAGTACTTTATGGTTTCTTCGATTCAAGTAGAACCGCAGATTGTGAGTGACATCAGGGAGGCGCGGAGGACCGATCCATATGTTCATGAGTTGAAGATTAAAGCCCGAAGTGATCAGTCTGATGATTTCTCTGTTTCTTCGGATGGATGTCTGAGATTTCGAGGAATATTGGTGGTTCCGAACTTGATCGATTTGAAAGAGGCCATCATGAATGAAGCGCATTGTAGTCAGTACAGTGTGCATCCGGGTGAGAGAAAGATGTACCATGCCTTGAAGTCCCACTACTGGTGGGAAGGTATGAAGAGCGACATCTCTGGTTTTGTTGCTAGATGTTTGAATTGCCAACAGGTCAAGGCTGAGAGAATGAGACCTGGTGGATTGCTACAGAGTTTAGAGGTGCCCCAATGGAATTGGGAGCACATCGCCATGGATTTTGTGACTCATTTACCTCGATCGAGTAGGGGATGTGATGCGATTTGGGTGGTAATTGATAGACTTTCGAAGTCAGGCCATTTCATTCCCTATGATGTGAGGTGTTCGATGAAAAAGATGGCGAAACTGTATGTCGACCATGTGGTTAGATTGCATGGAGTTCTTGTTTCGATAGTATCCGACAGAGATCCAAGATTCACTTCCCGATTTTGGAAGAGATTGCAGGCAGCGATGGGTTCGAGATTGGCTATGAGTACAGCTTATCACCCACAGACAGATGGTCAGTCTGAGCGGACTATCCAGACTTTAGAGGATATGCTGCGAGCAGTTGTGATGGATTTCAGTGGTGGCTGGCAGGATTCGTTGTCCTTGGTTGAGTTTTCGTATAATAACAGCTACCAGGTGACTATTGGAATGGCTCCATTTGAGGTTGGCGATCGGGTATTTCTCAAAGTTTCTCCTTTCAAGAGCGTGATGAGATTCAGATTCAAAGGCAAATTAGCTCCCAGATTCGTTGTTCCTTTCGAGATTGTCGAGCGGATTGGACAGTTGGCTTATCGATTGAGGCTGCCTGAAGAGTTAGCAGCGATGCATGATGTTTTTCATGTGTCAATGTTGAGAAAATATGAGCCAGATCCATCCCATGTGTTGAGAACCGACGAAGTCGAGCTGGATTCTGCTTTGAGTTATGTTGAATATCCAGTTCAGATTCTGGATAGGAAGGAGAAGCAGCTGAGGAACAAAGTAGTTCCATTGGTGATGGTCCAATGGAGCAAGCATAGCAGAGAAGATGCAGCGTGAGTGGCCGCATCTGTTTGAGTAGATATTGTATTAGATTTTGGCTTCTGGTTATGTTCTTCCCTAGTTGTCGTTTGTTGATTGCCCAGTTATCTTGAACTCTTGGGTTTGAATTAGATGAATTTCTATTTCGTATTATGATTGTTTGATTGTTTTTCCCTGAGTTTACCTTTGATTTCGAGGACGAAATATATTAAGGTGGGGAGAATGTGAGGAATCAGATTTAGATTAGTGGTTAATTTTGTTGATTGGGATTAGCCACGTGAATTTTGAGGATTTTGCGTTGTTGAAATTCTCTAAGTATTATAAATCAGACGTAGCGCTATTATAAGAAGCAGACGTAGCGAATTTTGGTAAAGTCTGTCAGCAGCAAGTTCCTGTAGCGAAACTCAACACGGGTCAACATTACTGTAGCTCTCGTCTGGTGGATTTTGAATCAGTAGAGATGACGTAGGTGTGACGCGTTGTTATCTGTTTGCAGTAGTTGCGCTTAGAATGGTTGCTGCTGGCAGCAGGCGCGCAAATACGAGAATGATGAGAAGCGACGTCGTTTGAATAAGTTGAAACGCTGCGTTTTGATTATAGCGATTGGGTGACCAGCTGTTGGCAGCAATGCTTACGTAACCATTACGGCGTCGTTTAGATTAGTTGACGCATCGTCGTTTTGTGTATTTTCGCGAGATCAGTCGCTGATGGGTTTTTGAAGAGATCTGTTACCAGCTTTTGGTTGTTTCACAAGAGATATCTGTTGTCAGCTGGTGAAACTCTGCGACGTCGTTTGAGTTAGTTGGAACGGTGTCGTTTTGATGTTCTTTTGAGAATACAACGACTGGTTGTTGCGACTGGTTTTGTTGAGAGCAAAAGCTGGTTACTGTTATAAGATTTCTACTGTAGCATTTCTCAACGACTGAATTAGAGGAATTGCAGCTGGTGGATTTAGAGATATATATAGAAGTGTTGATCGACACTTAGAAATATTCTGGACCCGATATTTCTTATTCCCTTTCCCAAACCCTCGATTAGATACTATTCACCGTGACCTAATTCCGCCGATTACCGCCGTTCTCCGCCGACGATTTGAGCGATTTTGGTGGCGCTGGAATCCTTGAGACTTGCTCTTTCGATTGTTGCCCATTTGAATATGTGGAACGACCTTGGAGAAGATTTCGAAGTTGCTGATTTCTTCGTACTGTGGTACCCGTTAGTTCTCCCGATAGTTTGAGCTTTTGGGTAAGATTTTCCTACCGATTCTAAGCTTAGTATTTGCTACGAGTACTTTTTTTTGAGGTAGAACCGGAGTTAGGTTCTAGACTGAAGGAAATGTCGAGATTTGAATTAGACATGATTTGATTGATGAGTTTCCCTAAAAGATTGAGGTTTGGGTGCTCTCCGGCCGTAATCGTAGTAGCAGGAAGAAGCTGATTTGCTTCAGTTACTTGTGCCGTGTCTTTGGAATTCTGTTGAGGTAGAATTCAGAAGATTGAGGTACGAATTGAGCAGATTTAGCAGCTTAGAGCATGAACATGACTATGATTGATGTTGTGAAATCTGTTGATATGATTCTGTGAAATTACGTGTGACAGCTTGTTGAATTGATTGAATATCTCATTCTGTTTTCACGTACTGAATTGTATGCAGTGACATCGATTATTGATTGGCATTCATGCATACATATTGAGCCTGACAGATTGATTGATGACCTGATTGAGAGCCACGTTGTGACTGGCCGACTGACTTGTCGTTCCTGAAAAGTACAACGCTATCATCGGAGTGGTGACCGATTGACTTGTCGTGTCTGAAGACCACCGAGCTGTGATGGGCTGACGGGTCCTGAAGATCACGGACCGATGATTTCCACCGACTGACTTGTTGTGCGTGGTATAGAGGCTCGATCGATATGATTGCCAGTTGATACACTGGTCTAGCTATCCGATCTTTGATAGCCCTCATGCATTTCATAGCATTGATTATAGCATGTTGCATGATTAGCTGTTTTGATTAGCTCTTCGTACTGAGGCTTGACCTCGTATCTGTTTTCCTGCTTTTGTGTTGTTTGGGTCTGCGTTAACCATTTGCAGGATCTTCAGGTAACCAAGCTGTACAGAGTGGAGGTTCAACTGGTCGATCCTCGTTCCCTTGAGTCCCAGTTATATATTTATGTATTGAACCGGGGGATGCCCCGTGTCACTATGTATTGGGGATCTGTATTCGATTTGAGATTTATTGTTGTTACCTGATTTGTATGAGTCCGAGTCAACTCATATTTTTATTATGAATATTTTGAATGTATGATTTTAAGTTCAGGCCTAAATTATTTCGAAAATTTTTAAGCCCGATTTTTTTACGCTTCCGTGATTATGTGCTTAAGTGTGCTATTATCTTGAGTAATTAGCACGGGGCCTGACAGTTCATCTTTTGGTTGTCCTTTACGAATCTGATCTATCATTTGACCTTATGGAGAGATCTGCCAGAACCATAGTACTACCGCTGGGCTCTACTTCTATTCCAGATTTCTCAATATCATACGCCAATGGTCTCTAGATCAAGAGCTGAGCTAATCCAATAGATTTCCTACTCAAGGCATCTGCCACCACATTGGATTTTCCTGGGTGATAACTAATTGTGCAATCGTAATCCTTTACCAGCTCTAACCATCTTCTCTGCCTCATATTAAGTTCCTTCTCGGTAAAGAAGTACTCGAGGCTCTTATGGTCAGTGAATATTTCACACTTATCCCCATAAAGATAATGTCTCCAAATCTTAAAGGCAAAAACTACAGCTGCCAGTTCTAAGTCATGCATAGGATAATTATTCTCATGATCTTTAAGTTGTCTGGAAACATAGGAAATCACTCTACGGTCCTGCATCAGTACAACACCTAAACCCAACTTAGACGCATCTGTATATATAACAAACTTTCCTTGATTAGATGGCATAACTAACACAGGGGCTTCTATCAGCTCTTGCTTCAACTTTTCAAAGCTGATTTGACATTCTGGAGTCCATTCATACTTAACCAGCTTTCTCGTCAGCGAGGTCAAGGGAACAGCTATCGTAGAAAATCCTTGGATAAATCGTCTATAATATCCAGCTAAACCCAAGAAACTCCTTATCTCTGAAACAGATCTTGGTACTGGCCAGTCACGAACAGCTTCTACCTTAGCTGGGTCAACTTCCAATCCATTCTTACCAGCTTTCTCGTCAGCGAGGTCAAGGGAACAGCTATCGTAGAAAATCCTTGGATAAATCGTCTATAATATCCAGCTAAACCCAAGAAACTCCTTATCTCTGAAACAGATCTTGGTACTGGCCAGTCACGAACAGCTTCTACCTTAGCTGGGTCAACTTCCAATCCATTCTTAGATATAATATGGCCTAAGAAAGCTACTTTCTCCATCCAGAACTCACACTTGCTAAATTTAGTAAACAACTGTTTATTCTTCAAAACTCGAAGTACTGTCCTCAAATGGTCGATATGCTCAAATCTGGTCTTAGAATACACTAAGATATCATCTATGAACACCACTACAAATTGGTCCAGAAATGGTTGGAAAACTCTATTCATTAAATCCATGAAAGCCGATGGAGCGTTCGTAAGTCCAAAAGGCATTACTTAGAACTCATAGTGACCATAACGAGTTCTGAAGGCTTTCTTATAGACATCTGATTCCTTAATCTTTAACTGGTGGTAACCAGACCTTAAATAAATCTTAGAAAAGACTACTGATCCTTTCAACTGGTCAAAAAGATCCTCAATTCTGGTAAGGGGATATTTATTTTTAATGGTCAACTTATTCAGCTCCCGATAATCTATACATAACCTCATACTCCCATCTTTCTTCTTAACAAAAAGAACAGGGGCTCCCCAGGGTGAAGTGCTCGGTCTAATAAACCCCTTATCTAACAGATCTTGTATCTGTTCCTTTAGGTCTTTCATCTCTGATGGAGCTAGACGGTAGGGTGGTCTGGAAACTGGAGCTGCTCCTGGAACTAAATCTATCGAAAATTCCAGTTCTCTGTCTGGTGGTAGTCCATGTATATCCTCTGGAAAAACCTCAGGAAACTCATTCACCACCTCCACATCTGAAAGTTGGGGCTTCCTAATCTTTGCTAAGGACGACAAGCTTGCCAAAAATCCTACCCCTCCTTTCTTCAAACAGCGTTGAGCCTTAAGAGCTGATATAATACGGGGAATCCTCCAAACATGATTGGCTTCAAACTTAAATGGATCTCCTCTGGATGGATTAATCACTACTGTTCGAAGCTTAAAGTCTATCACTACTCCATACTTAGTCAGCCAGTCTACTCCCAAAATTATATCGAACTCAAGCATTGGTAACATAATTAAATTGGCAGTAATCAAATTCCCTTGACGTCTAAGTTCTAAACTTCGAAACAAGTCATGGGATATTAACTCTTCTTCCAAAGGTACTGTTACGCAAAAGCCTATAGCTACTTGTTCAGGCTTAATGGGTAACTTTTTAGCAAACTTGGCTGGGATGGATTAATCACTACTGTTCGAAGCTTAAAGTCTATCACTACTCCATACTAGTCAGCCAGTCTACTCCCAAAATTATATCGAACTCAAGCATTGGTAACATAATTAAATTGGCAGTAATCAAATTCCCTTGACGTCTAAGTTCTAAACTTCGAAACAAGTCATGGGATATTAACTCTTCTTCCAAAGGTACTGTTACGCAAAAGCCTATAGCTACTTGTTCAGGCTTAATGGGTAACTTTTTAGCAAACTTGGCTGCTATAAAGGAATGAGTAGCTCCTGAATCTATCAAAGCCATAGAAGGCAAACCAACAATCATAATCTTACCCATGACTACTGTCGAGTCTGGGTTGGCTTGATCAGCTGTCATCACATAGGCTCTACTGGTCACCAGTTGCCTTGACTTTTGGCAATTCTTCATGATATGCCCTGGCAACCCACATCTGTAGCAGACGTTCTGTCCAAGTCTGCATTGACCAGGGTGAATCTTCTGATACTTAGGACACACTGGTCTGCTGTTGCTAGCTGGAACTGCACTAATGGGTTGGATCGGTAGAGGTTTCTGCTCCTGAGGCCTCTGCTGATTCTTATTCTTCTTCTTAAAAAGCCTCTGATCTTTCTGCTGAAATGTCTGCCTCTTCTGCTGTCTTTCTTCATCAACATCCTTCCAGTCTCTTTCAATTCACAGAGCTCTATCCACTGCTTCTCTGTAAGTCTTGGGCACAGATAGCCTAACGTCATCTTGAACATAGGCTTCAATCCTTCCACAAAATGGCTTAACTTCTCTTCTGGGTCGTTACCTATCAAAGGAACAAAGTAACACCCCCTTTCAAATTCCCATACATACTCCTGTACAATCATGCTCCCCTGTTTCAGGGTCAGAAACTCCCTCTTCAATTCAAACCTCTTGTCTGCCGTGAAGTATTGCTCAAAGAATACTTGTTTGAAATCTGCCCAAGTAAGATTCAACAATTCCTCATATAGCTTAGCTCCTTCCCACCAAATCATGACGTCATCTCTTAACATATAGATAGCACATCTAGGCCTATCTAAATCTGGCATCTGGAGGTATTCAAAGATAACCTCCATCTATTTGATCCAGCTTTCAGCAACTAATGGATCTGTTGTACCACTAAACTCCTTCGATTTCTGTCTTCTGAACTTTTCTTGAGGGTCATCATGGCTTGGTGTCCTCTACTGCTAGAAGATTGGATATTACCCCTGCCGGTTTGCTCTACCAGCAGTCTTAAGAGTTGAGCGAGACTAGCATTACTATCAAGACTGGTTTCCTTTAAGGGATTACCTCTTCTACCTCTTCCTCTTCCTGACATCTTATAATCTATAGTCCGTAATCCACCACATATAATTATCAGAACATGCTAAAAATTTAAAGACAATGCTCTGAAAAATAAACTCACAGCTTTGGAGAAACGGTCGATGAAATCTGATCCAACTGACAGTGCATGTGTTTATCTCAGGAACATTGCTCTGATACCATGTTATGACGCCCGAACCCACGGGGTCACGAGTTGGGGTGAATTAAAATTTGAAATAAAAATGAAGGGCTAAACGGCAATTTGTTATAAGCTGTATTCCTTATAACTTAGAAAAATTTCGAAACACAACACAAAACTGACATACACACGTTCGGCGCCAAGTACTGAAATTTTGCGGAAAACAGATTTCATATATATACTGCAAATGCGATATTAAAATATCTGAAATTCTACATGACTTTTCTACTGTTGCAATTGATCTAATACAGATGTCTATGATAAAAGACAACAACAGCTAAGACATGGAAAACGTTGTCCATAGATAAACACTTCACCACCCAGCTGTCTCAGCTTCCACCTTCCGCTTGACCCTTAACTGTCTCACCTGCACCATTTTAAAAGCTAATGAGCCTAGGGGCTCAGCAAGTAAAATCTGAGTAATAAAAAAATTTAACGCAGGCAGACGTCTGAACATTTACATAACTGAGTTTAAAGGAACTTCATTTAAACATAAGCATTCTTTCGTAAACTTTCTTAAACTTTCTTTTCATTTTCGTAAATTTCGTAAGCTTGGATGCGGGGATAATAACCCAGATCCCTTCATTATTTTCTTGAACTTTAGAATTTATGGCTTAGAAGCTCTCCTTAGGTCCGTTGTGCACTTGATCGAATGACTTCTGATATCAGTTCTAGCATATAGCTCATTGTGAAAGGGCAATCGACATCTGGACAATTGCTCATCCTTCCGTTGTGACCGTCTGTTATCTATGCCATAAATCCTTAAAAATAAACTTTCATTCCTTTAAAATCCTTTCTTTTGAAATCTCACTGGGTTCGCTTATTTTAAAACTTGCTTCCCATTTTAAAACTTACTGAGTATCAGATTTGACTACTGGAAAATGATCGCTGAAATGCGTACAGATTTCTCTAAAGGAAACTATACTGGAAAGCAAAACAGATATCGATTGTGAAAAATACATAACTAACGTTGAAAAAGATGTCGTTGGTCAACTCAGATGTCAACGCAGGAATAGCGTTTGGAAAAGAAACAGATGTCTGATTATAGAATAGTAAAGCTAGCGTAAAACAAATATGTCCAACGGAATAGTGTTTAGGAGTAAAACAACTGTAACTTGGTCAAATCAGATGTCAACGCAACTAAGTTGGTCGACTAAGATGTCAATGAATAATCGCAAGCGACTCAACAGTGAAGTATTTAATACTGTGAGATCTGACCAAAATCTATGTGTAGCGAAAACACCAGCTGAAGTGAAAACTTCTGATTTTAAATATGAAATTTTGTCGCTAACATAGGAAACAAAGTCTGACTAAGAACTTGGTGCTGCAACATCACGAACGACATCTACGATACCAGTTCTACCTATCAAACCAGACTTAATTTCTGATTTGACTAGCATCTCCGATTACATAGAGTTAAGTTCAGATGTTACCATTCACCAGAAAGAAGAACATTCATGAACATACATGACTCAAATCTGAACTGCTCAGTACTTTGAAAACATCCTTAACTTTCTTAAAACATTTTGGAAAACTAGGAAGTAGAAAACATATCTTTGAACCCGATCTTTCTCTTCCTTCAACTTTCTTGAACATACATAAACATGAACTTAACTTTATCTTTAACATATCAGTCAAGCAAACACATACTGAAAAACAATATATGCTTTAAAATGGTGTAGTAAGGATCAGCTTTTACTTGCCTTTGAATTGAGCTTTACAACAGCAGTTACTTCCGACAGAGTTCCTCCTCCTCAAGCAAACACAACGAGCTTCTTTGGAAATTATTTGAGAGAACACGAAAGAGTGTTCTGTTTGTAAATGAAATGAACATTTTCCTTCAAAACAGATATTTGTATGGGAGGGATTAGTGGCAGGTGAGGTGTATTTATCAAGCATGACACACCTTACCTAAAGTTATGAATTTGAGTAAAATTTCCCTCTCAATATTTTAATTTGCAAATCTACCAAATACTTCTTAAAAGAAACCATTTTGTTCTCCTTCAAATTTATTTTCAACAGATTTCTAAAATCTGCTCGTGTATTGCACTTGGAGTGACATCTGTTGGAGTTTGCTGCATCGTACCTCAATTCTGAAATCAGTAAAAATCAACTTTCATAATATAGCTTATGCTAACATTTAAATTGTCATCTTGACCCTTGAAATAGATAAGATTCAAATATGTGTTACTATGGATTTTGGGCGTTACAGCCCAACTTTAAAATATTTTGACTCGAGACTCGGCTAATCGACCCGGTCCAACCGAACCAACCAAACCGGTTCAGTTGAACCGAACCAACCACCAAAAACCCTACTCCCATGCAATGTTCACCTCGATGCCGTCGCGACCAGCCGCCACAAACACACGTCGACCTCCATGCTCCGTCCACCCTGGCCTGAGCCCCGTCGGCTGGACCAACCCCAGGTTCAGCCGGTCCCATAGGAACCAACCACGGCCCTAACCGTGCACCACACCTCACGAACGACGCGCCTGAATCGGGCAGCCCACCCACGGCGTGTGATACCGTGCGGCCGCACATCAAGTCCCGATCCAGCCATGATCTAGCCAACTTATCATCACCTATGGACCACCATGAACCTCCTAGGACCCTCAATCATCGATATAGCCATGAGCCATGACCCCTGGACCTTTAACAAACCGAAACAACATGAGATAAAGTCGAGAAACGTGAAAGCACTTTCGTGTCATGCATGAAACTTGAACAAGGAGATATAGATCTGGATAAAACACATTCAATTCACACAAATTTTCATGAAAAACAGTCTAATATAGTTTAAATGGTGAGAAAATAAGTTAATATCACATGTCTGGTTTGGTTGGAGTAGAGTTTTGCGAGTTACCGACGTTGTAGACGCGAGATCGGGGCACCACCGGATTGGGATCTCCAAGCTTCACCAAGAATGGAGGTATTTCGAATTTTTTGTGTTGGAGGGGAAGGGGAGGATGGCTAGATCTGATTTATGGGCTAGGTTATGGTTAAAATTTGTGTTTAGAAATAATACAATGTGACACAATTGACCCCCATGATTTGATTAAGTAAAGGAAGTGGAAAAAGACATGCTATCCACTCTCTTAATTGAAAAGGTAATTAAAAATTTATCTTGGCCTTAAAAGGGGTTTGAATTTCGAAATTAAAGCCTCATCAAAATTTAAAACACCTTAAAATTCAATAAAACAGCCCGTATAGGCGAAAAATGGGTTCCCCTCCAAAATAAACATAAAAATCAAATTTTCAGAAATTGTTGCTTAAAATAAAATACTTTCATTCTTAAAAATCCCATAACTTAAAAATCTCAAATTATTTTCATTCCGATCGGTCCTAATCTCGTCCACGCGTCTGTAACTCAAGCAGGCTGAAAAATAACGCATGCATACCATGCAACATAAAATCATAAATAAATCATATAAAATGGTATGTAATCATCTAAAAATATTTTCCCCCTAATCATGTACTCATTTCTACGTAGTCAGGAATTTCTAGGCGTTACACATATACAATAAAAAAAAGGCAACCATAGCCCTCTCTCTCCTCAAATGCGTCCCCCCTCCCCCATTTTCTTTTGTAGAATTGTTCTCTCTTCTTTCCACTCACTTTTGAAGCTCAATTATCCTTCCTTAGCTTGGTGTGGTGTTCCTTGTCTTCCTCACAGCCTGTATCAGCATCTTGGTTGTAAGTTTTAACAAGAAAGGCAAGTACAAGCTTTCCTCGATGCACTTTTCAAGTTTATGTACAATTGTGTGTGGATTTGTGGTGATGACTTGTTGAATATATTTTTTATGCATATTATACTGTTTAAAGACATTTATTCATGAAATTTGCAGCCTAGGTCGAATTGGTTGTGAGTTGTGAATCCTTGGCCTAAAAGAGAAGAGTTTCGGGTTGTAGAAGAGTGTTTTGGCTTTCCTAGCTTTCTTTGATCTTCAAAATTCAAAGTGCTCAGTCCTATCATGGATGGTCACAGCCTAGGGTTAGAGCATGAACAGCTTTGGAGACTGATAGAGGTGGTGAGAGTCCAGATCGAGAGGTTTGGGGTGAGAGTTGCATGTGTTGGTTAAGGTGGAATTTTAGGAGAGAAGATCTAACATGACTAGGTTGTGGTCCAAAAAGGGTAGGAGGGGAGTCTAAGGGGGTCATACCTGGGTTGTACTAGGGTCTGATCAGGTGCTGGAGTCGGGAGAAGTGAGAGGTTTTGAGGTAGAGTCCCAGCCTATCCCAGATTCATTCCTGTGCAAGTGCAGTGGCCTTGTTGTCATCGTTTTGATCATGTCGTGAGTTATTTTTGAGTCTCATTTGTTACAGTAACAAGTATTTTGAGTTAGGGTGACATGGGTTGAAACAGAGAGTAATCTTTTTAAGAAATTTATTATTAGTGATTTTTACCGTTTTGTCGCTCAAAGTGAGCCTCTTCAGGTCATTTTTGTGAAAATTGAGATTTTGAGTCTTAGGGACCTCCAAAGTTCGTGGATTAATTTATTTGATGTTTTAAGCATATTTAAGATATTTTCCGGAATTTTAGAATTTATTTGATTTATGAGATTTTTGGCAATTTTCATGACAAATTATGCTTAGAAAATGATTTTTTAGCATGTGCACATATATAAACTGTCATTGCTAGAATTTTATGAGGAATGTTTATGAGAAGAAAGTTTACAAGGTTAGGAAGGAAATTATTTATGAGGATTTGAGATTTATTATGAGGCTAGAATGAAAAGAAAATAAAATTTTTGAATGATGGGACTTGATTGTGTTTTCCAGCTTACGCTACTACTTAACTGATATCAGCTCAGAGCACTGCACTAGACTGGATCACACTACAGCAGTAGCAGCTCAGCTCACGTGTCCATCACGGGTAACCCATCACAGTGCGTACCAACCAGCTAGCATCCGAGCTGATCCAGCTTGCGTGCTATCCAGCACGCCTCTAAGCTGGAGCTCTCAAACCATGTATCCAACACGCTAATTAGGGATGCAAATCTCCAGCTTACACGATTCAACTTGCATCTCTAAGATCAGTACAAAGCATCATAACAACTTACATTCTATCAGCTTAGCACCAACACTAGAACCAGCTCGTGTCCGAGCTGTTCCATCTTAACAGATGCTCCATAAGCTGATCTGTACCGGTTAGTTATTCACTAATCCGGAATGATTTAGCCACTACTCATCTTGGCTAAACACTTTCCTCACAGAAGTGCCTTTCCAACTTGGCACCATGGTATTTATATAACTTGATCAAGCGACTTGAGGTTGAGGAACCACAGTCGAGAAACTGAATTCACGACTAAAATGCTTTTAAATATTCTTGGAGAATAAAATGTTTTATGCATTTTTCTTAAGTTGAGAAAAATTTCCTTGGGTACAAATATTTTCAATGCATGTGCGTGTATTATTTAGTATTCGTTATTCCTAAGTTTTGTACTTGTTGAGTCATTCGACTCACTACGCTTGATTTGTGCAGATGAGGCTGAGACTGGGATCGAGAGGCATGAATCTTGAGTGGACTGCAGTCGGGGCACTTACCCAGCGACCTTTTCGTTTTCGCATGAGTTTTCAGGGTTATATTTTATGTTGAGACATATTATTGTTTTGGATTTATATCGACTGAGAGAGTTTGATAGGGTTATATTTTATGTTGAGACATATTATTGTTTTGGATTTATATCGACAGAGAGAGTTTGATATTTTCATGATTATACATATATATATATATATATATATATATATATATATATATGCCCTTAGAATATTTTTTCCATTATATAGATAGTATAGTGTAGTGGGTCGTCTCACTTATACATTAAGCTTGGGAGATATCTCCTACAATTGAGTTTTCAACCCAAGATCTCTCCTAAATTGAAGATCTTGATACTAGTTGACTTCAACTCTTACTTTTTCTAAGATTGATATGGCGATTGTAATTAAAATTTAAAGTATTCCTACCCGAGAGTGACAATTTTGGATGTAACAGTGGTAGATTAAAGGAGCCCGTATATGTTCAAACATTTGCACCTCAAAAATTCAAAAATAATATGAATTTCAACAAATATTAAAACTATTGATCAATTTGACAAACCAAAAATAAAAATCAAATATCGGCACATCAAAAAATGTTGAAAATTTAGAATCGGATCAGATCGCTTCGTGCGGGAGGATAGCACTGAACAAATATAGTGAGGGAACTGAAGACGAGAAAAGAGACTCTCAAGAACTCTAAAAAGAGAATCTCAGAATCTGTTTGTGTGCACAGATGTCGGTTGGAATGAGAATAGAAAAATCAATTATGCACCAGCAGATGTAGTCGTAATTTCCTAAAGATCATGAAGACGACGACATTGTGTGAGAATACAACTGAGAGTATACACTGTAAGAGATTCTCACACTCATTCACTCACAAAAATTCGAGATATGAGAAAAAAATATTAGCTGAGTGAATGTCGATCAAATATATCGACTACGTCTTGGCACGAATATATAAAACTTAGTATCTGTAGTATTCGCATAAAGATGTTAAATAAGTACAGATAGATGAGTCCATGAGTCTCATTTGGACAGTGTGGTAAGTCTCATATGAGGTGGATTTGTATAATCTGTTGTATAAATCAAAGTCTTCTAGTAAAGATTTTTCCAGTTTGGAAGAATGGGAGACGTGTGTTGCCCTCGAACTTCCAGAAACAACATATTTTACAGCGTACTATTTACTGTTTTCCGCATTCATGTTTTAAACAGATTTTTAGTTTACAGGGAGTATGTCGGGTATCTTCCACTTGAATCAGACTAGACCCGATATGATCGAAAAATCCTTGACATCATGAGATGCTCTCCCAACTGTCGTCCTCTTGTTCTTTGCTGTGGGGACAACAACAGCTTCACCCATGAAGCGCGTAACCTCTAGACGTTTGGCCTGAGCTGCTGCTGCCCCCCCCCCCCCCCCTTCGCTTCCATTACTGCAGCGATCTTAGCTTCAGCTACAGTTTTCTCTTCGTCGCCAATTTCCTTCTTCACCTCCAGAAACTCCACTGGAGAGGACTTGTTCTTGGCAACATAAGTACCAATAGATTTTACTGATAAAATCTTCAAGGAGGGAAGTGCTTTTTACTCGCCAAGTTGAATCCTTTGGACACCCTCCATCAACGGCTGATCTGCACAGCAAAACCAGAGGCCTGATTGGTCGATGGGTCGACCATCACCTTCAAAATGAAAAAGGATTTTGCTCCGATTTAATTTGATGCCACCCATGATAGCCACCATCATATCCAAACACTCTTGGGTTACTGCATCAAATGGCCCAGCTTTGGCAGTGAGGGTCTTGACTATAATGTCATTCAGAAGACATTATTCAATCTTCATGGTCTTCTTTTTGGATGAACTCTTAGCGGACACCCCCGAATCAGAAAACTCAATCTTCATCTGCTCTATGGTAACTCAGATCCAACCACAAGCCCATTAGTGGGCAATCGAAAAACTACAGTGAAGATCTCCTTTGAAATAAACATCCACTTACCCTCTACGGTGTTACCGCCGCGTCTCACGCAACTTTAGCATTAGCGAAAAACTCTTGAAGATCCTCCTCATATATCGCAGCTAAACAGCCCAAAAATCCTCTGAGTCCAGTTGACTCAACGCTTTGAAGACCTTCAACATTGCCCCACTGGGAAGGCTAAGAACCGATTCGAAGTTCACTTGAAGAGCGTTCTGAACAAAGACCAAAGCCATTGTTCTGATTCTGATTTTAGCTTGACCTGCACATTCGGTAAATAGATTACAAATATAATAAAAAGTAAGTGTTCATCAAAATTATGATTTTGATCTGTTTCCAGATCCAACAAAAAATTTAAAGGAATTAGGAACCTTGATTAAGGTGTGGACGAATCCAATTGAATCAAATATGTGAAAACATGAGGATCAGATGATTCAATTGGAAATACATATTCAAAAATGAATTCATTTTGAATTATGGCTTCTGCTTGACGTTTCCTCGATAAATTAAATCATATTAGCGAGCAGCTTGAATCATCTATCTAAATAATTACCCAAAAAGATTCAAAACCTCTTCATTTAGTACATTCGACTTGAAAATTTTGGACATTTTGGCACCGTTCCTCTCACGATATAATGTCAATAATCATATGTTAATCTTATCACATCTCATGTTCTGCTGTAATATTATTTATCTCGTATCAATCAATCATTATATATTTATTTCACATCATTCAAATATTTAATTTTTGTCTTACATCGATCAAATTATTAATATATTATCCATCATATTTTTTAAATATATTTACTAATATTTACAAAGATAAAATTGTCAGTTAATATTTTATCCCAAATTTAATCCATCAAATACTCTTATCAAATTTTATTGTCTATCCAACTTAATATGTTTATAATTATGTAATTTATTATTAATCTTATACTATGGTATCCATCTATCAGGGCAAACAATGTCTTAAAGTTTAAATATATTCAAGATTAGTCCGAAAGTGTTTATCAAACTCGGCCTACCACATAAATTGACTCAATTCACGCACCATCTCGAGAAATTTGAATATCACTCAAACATCAATAAAATTGGTAAAAAAAGTTCACAAACGGAACCCAGTCCCGGTCAGACTTTCAGATCCACTTGTAGCCACGAGTCAAACTTCGGCTGACGACTTTTCAGTTTCAATAATTTGTTAATTTAAATAAATATTTATTACTTACTTTTAAACAAACCCAGAGGAGAAACTCTTGTCCCTCTGGAACAGCGAATTCACACACTCGTGTGTGTGAGTGTGTGAAATCAAATCAAAGAGCAGTTTTGCGGCCGACAGGAATCGATGGACCCTGTAGTGTTGGATAAGATTATAGAGAAACTGGTTGAAGTCCGATCCTCCAAGCCAGGGAAATTAGTGCAGCTGACGGAATCTGAAATCAAGCAGCTGTGTGATGCCTCTCGTCAAATTTTCAGTAATCAGCCCAATCTTCTTGAACTCCAGCCTCCCATCAAGATTTGTGGTATATTTCCTTTACTCAGTTCAACATTTTGTTGTTCTTTTTCTGTGTTGTGTTTGTGATGAATTTGAAAGTTCGTGACTTTATTGGGCCCTTGTGATGCTGATTAATTTGTCAAAATACTTTGATTTTTCATGGTTTTGGTATTGTTTCTTTGAACGTGTTGATTTTGTTTTTGGGGTCTTCTTTATGAAGGATTTTAGCAATTTTTTCTGATTTCCGTATTTCTTTTCATTTCATGTTTTAACATTAAGTTGCATTGTACATTTTCGGCGTTGTTGAATGAATAACCTGGATGCCAGTCTGAGGGATTTTTAGGGATGACAGTTTTTTGTCCATGGTAGGTCTTACATGAATGATTGAAAAATTTTCTTTTTTTTTGTTTCCCTTTTGTTTTCAAAAAATTGTTGGTTCTATTTCTACTCCTACAGGAATACGGTGTAGGAGCTCGTGATTAACTCGATTGTTGGATATATGGTCCTATCATTTTGACAAGTGAAGGTTTTTGTATTCTGTTTCAAATTCAGATATGCGAGTTTGTAAATTACTGAGGATGCCTCAATTGTGTATCATGACTCTATCTTTTTATATTTATTGTGGCGTGGATTCCCTACTTATATCACAACCTTAAATATGACTAGCATCAAAGTTTTGATGATGGTCAGAGCAAAAGTACGGATCTTTCATCTAATTGTTTTTGTGTTAGCTTCAATTTTCGTACAAACCTGCTACCTTCTCGTACTTAAATTTTTTTCTTTTGTTTCTTTGTTTTTCTTTTCACCTTTAAGTCTTTCGGCCACCTTACGTTCAATATTTTCTTGCAGTCTACCCTGGCCTCTGATTTTTTACTGTTATCTCTAGTTTCTCCAGTTGCGCTACTATCTTTCTGTTTGTTAATGTGTTATGTCCTCCCATTTATGTTTGGCTGTATAGTTCTTGCGAACCTGCGTGAAACCTTTGACCTCATTGCTTTCAAGATGAAATGAACGCCGTCCGCCTAACTTGACTCTCAACTCTCATAGATATTTCTCCCCCCCCAACCAACCCCCGCCCTTGCTTAAGGATTCTCTCCCTTTTGGCTCTCTTCTCCATCTGCTTTTCTTTCATCAGGAAGAATTGGTTCTCTCCTGTTGGCGAATCTCCTGGCTATTGTTGTTTCAAATAGTTATCCCATTCCTACGGCACATGCAGTACCAGTTGATGCTGACATTTAACACAAAGAAATATGCAAGTTCCATCCTTATTGGAACTTGCAAATGATATTTAATCAGCTCTCTGAACCATTTCTCTTTGCACATTTTGTACGTATAAAGTAGTAAATGTTTCAAATCTTTGTTCTTGCAGGTGACATTCATGGACAATATAGCGATCTTTTGAGGCTTTTTGAGTATGGAGGTTTTCCTCCTCAATCCAATTACCTATTTTTAGGTGACTATGTAGATCGTGGTAAACAGAGTTTAGAGACAATCTGCTTGTTACTTGCATATAAAATCAAGTACCCAGAGAATTTTTTCCTTCTTAGAGGAAACCATGAATGTGCTTCCATAAATAGGATCTATGGGTTTTATGATGAATGCAAGCGTCGATTTAATGTAAAATTGTGGAAAGCTTTCACTGATAGTTTTAATTGGCTTCCTGTTGCTGCACTCATCGATGAAAAGATACTGTGCATGCATGGTGGTCTTTCTCCAGAGCTTAACAACCTGGATCAGATTAAAAATTTACCGCGTCCAATTGCTATTCCAGATACTGGTTTGCTTTGTGATTTACTTTGGTCAGATCCTGGTAGAGATGTTAAAGGATGGGGAATGAATGATAGAGGGGTTTCATATACTTTTGGCCCTGACAAAGTCTCCGAGTTTTTGAAGAAGCATGATTTGGATCTAATCTGCCGTGCTCATCAGGTGAGTTTTTATTTTCTGTTCTGTTTTTTATCAGTTCATTCTGTTTGCCTAACTATCCGGTGTTTCAGGTTGTGGAAGATGGTTATGAATTCTTCGCTGACAGGCAGCTTGTAACCATTTTCTCAGCCCCAAATTACTGTGGAGAATTTGACAACTCCGGTGCAATGATGAGTGTGGATGAAAACTTAATATGTTCTTTCCAAATTCTGAAGCCGGCTGAAAAGAAAAACAAGTTCATGATGTCAACAAAAATGTGATAAATCACTGCTTTTGAGTCTATTCAAGGTCTGCTCAATCTAGTGCTCGATATCCTAGTCCTGTTTCTTGTTGTCTTCTTTTTACCTCTCATTTGTTTCAGGGAAATTGCAATTTTTTTTTAATTTGTTACTATGTTAAAGTTTCAATGTATTTTTTCCTTCAAGTGGTGGTCAAATTTCACTCAGTCTCAATCTTTTTGTTCTTTTATTCAATTTAGTCTTTTTCTGTTGAGAGTGCTGATGTGGAGCCGGTGTGGAATTTACCACTGCTGACACGTTGCTAGGTATTGCCGATGTGCATGCTACGTATGCACTCTTGCAGAAATATGACTATAATTGCAAACAAGTTCCCCTAATCTTAATGATACTTTCTCCACCTTTTCTTTTGAAAATATTGCAACTCCATGAAGTTAATTACTATGATAAAGTTATCCTTCTGTTGCCCCAAAAAAGAAAGAGAATAAATCAATGAAATAAAGTATGTATCCATTTGGTTCAAAAGAGTTCAACGAATGCATGGTCCCGAACAAATAAAATTCAATCAAGGTGCCTAATCTCTTGGCAAAACGTAACTACATTTTCATTTCAAGGAAAAAAGTGCGAAGGAAGGTTCTCTGTTGGTAATTTGTAACGAATACTAAATATGCTAAATTTTTGTTGTTTCTCCTCTTAGCTTAGTAAAATGTAAACACCTGAATAGGTAGCTCAACTCTATGTTTGTTTCCTACTGGTGATGGTTGTTAATAAAACATCCAGCTATCAGAGAATTAGTTGATCTCCTGAGGATGCTGTTTGGGATTATATCTTGCAACCTTCTTAACACAGTCTGCTTGTATCTGTTGCCTAAACTTCTGATGATGATACTGGAAATACTTCCACAATTTTCTTTAAGGGTATCCCATATAAAAACTTCTTGATTATGTTATAATGTTAACATATTCTATGGAGGAATTGATAAATTGCTATAGAAATTTAAATAACAAGATGAGGACACAAATTTTTATTATTTTTGTATTGAAGTTATAGGCTTATGGTATCATAGTTAGAAGTTCATATGCCTTATCCTTTAAAAGGCTTTCCGTTGGTCGGTTGGGAATTGGGCTGAGGTTGTGGGATACCTGATATACCTACACAAGTGGATCACTTTGATTTATGAATCTTTATTTGAACTATTGATGTGTGGTTCCTGAGTTTATTTCTTCTAGTTCTTGCCAGCCGCAACCGCATGCACATATGTGGGAAACTATCTCTAGACTTTTGAAAATCATTTCCTTACATACAAGGATTTGCCATTAACTCTTTCTACTTGCTGCAGGCGCCGAATCGAGGTAAGAACATGCTGCTGCGGCCGGTCCATGGATACCACTGACTTGAGCTTTTATATTTATGTTTTGGTGTAGTTGACGAGCTTCGCCCGGTAATTCAGGGGAACAGATTAAATTTGAAGATGTAATCTTCTTCCAGCCCTCTTAAAGGGTGCTCTTTGTAGATAAAATTTGTTGGGATTGGATTATGGGAACCGAATACAGTCATATAACCATGAAACTTGGCTTCTTTCAATGTGCCTGCGGGTGTTTTTCTGTGTGATAATAACAATAATCATAAATTTATTTACGAATATAGTGTGCTAAATTATGACATTTGAAGAAATACCAAAATGTAATCTTCAGAACGGTATCCATTTTATTCATGCATCATTATTGAGCTTGGGCTATTACTAAAATATTTGAGCTGTAGTTTCTACTTAATATGTCGTACATTTTTTTTTTCAGAAAACATGAATTAATGTAAAATGTGTTGAGTAAAAGTTGCAGTAATACAAAAGTTTTTTAGTAATATAATTTACAGATTGTAACAATAATGCTTATTAGCAATACCTTATATTATATACAATAATGTTTGAAAAACTTAATGTAAATTATAAGCTTGTTAATTATGCTTGGTGTGTTGAAAGAAATGGTTGGAATTTAACAACGAAAAGCTTAATTTGTTATTATAATGTCAAATCGACTATTTTTATATCTTTTAAAAGAGTCTCCCAAAATACTCATATTTTTCCTCGACAATTGATCAAGTACTCAAATGTGGAAAGCACCAAATGAGCTAGATTAAAAATACTCATATTTAGGCACACAATCATATCATATTTAATCATTCTATCCATAGAATTTCATTATCTTCACAACAGATGAATGAATGAATCGAAGTTTCATTCAAAGAATGTGTACAAACTACAAATCTGCAAAAACACTATAGTTTTTAGAGTCAACAACAATGAGCCTGAAGGCAGCAACAGCAGCTGCAACAGACATGCAACTGAAGAAAATCACATTAAACCAATGCCAATTCTTCTGCAGAGAAGTGAGTTTATTCTTCTTCGCCACCAGATACATGTGGTTCGCGAGAATGAACGTCAGAGGGAACGTGCTGATGGCTCCGGTCAGGCTCATGAAGTCTCCCAAGAATGGAAGCAATGCAGCCACAAAGGTCGTCATTGCCAAGTAACCGCCTCTCACGAGGACTCTGAAACTTAGATTGCGTAAAGACAGAGCTCTTCCGGTGATTCCATACCTTGTATCCACATACTCGTACATCGGACTTGCAAAGATCTTAAAAAAGAAGTATAGCACATGGTGCATTTTCTGTCAGCATGTTAGCTAAACAAGAAAGAGCAAGCACCACATATATGGTTAACTCTTAGATTATTCTTGCAAATTGGTTTTAAAACACGAGCAATCATTCAAAAACAAAGGTTTTGCAGATTTTCAAGCAAGTGGGGACCATAAGGATTATACGAAATGAAGAATATGATACAAAAATAAAGGGAAGATGCTTACATGTAAAGCAATGACAGTTTGCAAGAATGCTGAGATATTAGCCAAAGTCTTCACCCAAACCGGACCACTCACACTGTTGAGCAAATAGGTCGATGTGTTCTTCCCATAAGCCCAGTAACCCATAAATGTAATTGCATACATTGGAAGAACTCCGGCTGTGAACTGAAAGTACAGTGCCTTCATCATGTTCTTCACAACTGGTTGCCTCACTGTCGCCTGCCAAATCGTAAGCATTAGAGATCTAGTCGAACATACAGTCAGGGCCGGATCACCTGCTTCTACATGCCACGGAAAAAGAGTTTATCTACGAACTTTTCAAAGATTGGTTTTCATACATACACTTTCAATTTTCAGCTATTTTGGTCAAATTTGCCGACGTGACATTGGAAAACACCGACTTGTCAACACGGTCACATCAACAACTGGACCAAAATGGCTGAAAATGAAAAGTTACTATACTAAAACCAAACTTTGAAAAGTTGATCTCTATATCTTACTTGTATTTCTGGTAACATTCCGGTATTGAATGCGAAAACAAGATTCGCTGATGCACCAATCGTCGTAAAGATCCTGCTCGTCCTTGATCCGGGGATATCATAATCTCTGGATGGTGCTTCGATACCTGATATAAGACAATATCATTCTATGCATGCAACATGTTCTTGAATGGATTTCGGATTGAGGAATGGCGCAAAAGACAGGACTTACCGTCTTTAAGGGCGAGTGCGAATCCTATAACGATGTAGATGAGACTGAAGAGAGTTGAGAATGCAAGCCAGATCCGGAGAGCCGACAAATGGGGTATAGAAACAGCAAAAAGAGCGCACCCGAACCCCGCTAAGGCGATGAAGTAGGGAAGCTTCATGTCGTGGTCATCCCGGAATAGGACATACACAGCCTGCAGTGCATGTTCCACCATTCATATTAGTCGAACATAAAATATATATGTACGAATGCCAATCGAATTTGATCAGTGACATAGTGACAATTTTGGTCTCTGCATTTACGGGCTAAAATCTTTTTAATCCTTATTTGGATGTAAAAAAGGATGAATTTACAGGATATAGTTAAGTTCCTTGTGTCAAAGCAGCGGGAAAACAGAAGTGTTTGGTCCACTAACGTGTCGAATCTTGGGTTTTATTCATTCACTCTTCAAAAGCGGACGTGCTGCCAAACACTGTGTTGACAATTTTCCTCCACTGTGTTGACAATCTATACTATCGTCTCAGAATTTTTTGTGTCACATCAATCGCCATGGAAATAGGACTAAAAGGCAAAAAATTATCAAAACTAATGCTGTATAACTAAACTTTGAATACCCACATAACTGGAAATCCAAATGTGACAAATTAGTAAACACAAAAGAAGAAAACCATATTCCAAATTGGTTTCTTAAGACAGTGACTAGCAAAGTTCTAGATGTACTACACATGCTTAATTTGCATTTCTCCATTTTGTCTATTTGACAAAAAACGTTAGTTTTTATTTACCTTTCAAAAAAGTAATTACTTAACCTGAACATTAAGTTAATCTTCTCTTTTTATACTTCTACTACTAATAATTGAAACAAAACTAAAACAAACAATGATAATAATAAACAGCAAGTTCTTGAATAATTGATGGTTATTTAGGTTTCTTAAACAAATCATTAGTTGTAACTAAAAATAATTTCCCTATCAACACTTTTTTTGTTGCAGTTAGTGATAATCAAAGATATTAATATTGAAGGAAACCCTCGACTGAGTCTCAGCTGCATATATAATTATAATTATGAAGAGAAGTCGGCAAGAATAAGTCAAAGGTTACATTCAAATTAATTGGGTCTGAGTAGTTTTGTGTTGAATTTTTTGTCCCATTAAGTTATTTTGTATACACGGTATCTACGTTTTGGGTTATGTTGGAAATTATTTTCTTAAAAAGTAGGTTAAGTTCCGAATAAGATCTTTCTAATACAGATTTCGTTTATTGCCATAATTTATTCAACTGATCAAAGTATCAATTATAGTATTAATCTTAAATTAAAGAAAAATATAACGAAGTTATTTTAGCAATAAACCTTTACATATAGAAAAGTGAAATTGATTTTTGGTCATTGATATTTTTCCGTTTGCGATTCTTTTTTCTTTTATAAATTTTAATAATTTCAATCATGGGACACAACTCATCACCTTATTAATAACCATATCAAGTTGAAAAGTAAAAAAGAACAAAAATTTTAAAAAAACACACTCCTAAAAGAATAATCATGACTATATCTTTTAGTCAAATATCCATAATCAATCCCAAGAAAACTCGAATCCCTAGGCAACTAATTAGATATACGCAATTAGTTGCCTTGATAAAATCAGTGCCTGTGATTAGGAAAAACAACCAAAAGAAAGCGCAAATTACCTTAAGAGCCTGGCCGGCTAAAATAATAAATCCCACGTTGATCATGAAAAGATTCACATACTGCAATCCCCATGTCAACTTATAAGCCTTTCTACCTGCAACATTCAAACAAAACATCATTCGTCACAGTTCCAAATCCAAATAAAATGAAGTAAAAATGAATCGTCTGTGGAGGATATATAATTACCATAGATGAATCCAGCGAGATCTCTGTATCTAATATGCCTCTTCCCTCCATGTTCATGTAACTTGGCAACAAGAGAATTGGCGTACAAAGATATGGCGGTGGCCAAGATGAGCCCAACCACGCCGCCAATCCACCCCAGCGGGACCATCACAGTGCCCGAATATCCCAGAACATAAGCGCTGTTGATCCCCGTCGTCAGCACAAATCCCACTTGAAACCAAGAATCTACATCCAAAAAGATATATACATATTCGATCAGACTGCCCACAAGAAACAAAAACAACATCTGGTTCAGTGAACATAAGGTGTCAAACTAAATAAACCATGGCTGATTTGATGAGCAGTTTCTGGGATCTGAACCGCAGAACCATCGGCAGAATGAATCTTTCGACTGGCGGCGGAGCCGTCTTCGACATCCATCTTTAGCTTCTTCTTCTTCTTCTTGTATTTGCTATATATATGAACATACAAGAAGGAGAAGGAGAAAAGGGGAGCTGGACTCTTTAATTTGCTCCTCTAGTATGTATATCACTATCTGTTGATTTAACTCGCTGGCTCTATTTATTTTGACCCGGCAATATAAAAAATCTCACAACAGAATAGTAAAATATTCAATCTAATATTCAGATATCATGCAACAATATTTTATATGTAGCAATATCGAAATATATATATAAAAATATGGACATTATTTGGACGTGTGAACAACCGTGTCTACATCTGTATGAATGGGTTGAAAAAGCAAATTGTTGGATGATAGTATGACAATGTTATACTCATCATGTACGGAAATTTTCCGCTACGATGATCAAGTCGGGGCAAAAAATTAAAATTTTACGTAAGTATTTTTTAATATAAAGTCAATTTTTTGTCGATAAAATATATTATACGCTCTTAATTTTCCACTTAAATTTTGTCTCCATGGCCATCCTCTCGGTCAAACAGTGTGGCTCTCCCCGAGGTTGTCTTTGGATTAATATATTTGATTTTTAATTAGAAGAGATACAATCTGGCAGAAACTTAAAGGTTACATAAATCATTTACTTATTATCTTATTGGGGTCAATTGAGTTTCAAGTTTTTCAAACTTGATCAGAATAACTCGATATCTGTAAAAATATATTGGCTCAGCAGTTCGAAATCAAACATAAATCATATTTTAATCACTAAAAATTTTGATGTTACCACATTTTTCCTAGCTGAAGAGCTGTCATCAGGACGGGAGTTCGGGGGCTCTGTCCTCGAGCACAAACTTCTTGAGTTGTATGAGTCAGAATGTCGCTACGACAAGCTACAAACAAAGAGGAACATCGAGAGATCTGACTTTGGGGGATGAGCAGGTCATCAAAAGAAACCTGTAGGCACATACACTATATAGAGAGTCGGAAGTGTTTTCGGTAAAATTTTTCCGATGCTTAAGTCAGGTCGGATGCTGAAAATAGAGCAAATGCGTATATAGAGTAGAGAGCTTACAAGTTTGTGGATGACTGTAAGGTGAGTCATACTTGGATATTTATAAAGGGGCTAAGCGGTGATTGCAGGCATGTCACCCGGCGTGTAATGCGCTTGAGCAGGTATTACGGCTATCGTTATGCCCGAGTCTGACCGCTTCTTCAAGCGATATTATCGCTCTGACTTATCGGAATGAGACTAATTTAACGTGTACTCATATTGTGTTATCATATGTGTGATCGTTGGGAATATATAATGTGCCCCGGAGTTCGGCCACTGGCTCGGTCCTCTTACCTCGAGCTCATGATTTAGGGTCGTCGGTCCTCGGGGAAAGATGTTTTCTTTCAAGGGCGTCGGCTTCTCGATACCCGAGGTGGCTATAGATGGTATCAGGAGTATCCCTCAACGGGTACCAACTGAAAAATTGAAGTTTAGGAACATATGGAGTCATAGTCAGGACCGGAGGTATTCGCCCATAAGGAATGGACTTTTAAGTTCTGGCTAGGTCGGACTTTGTGCCGAATGGATCTGACTTGAGAATGTCGAGCTTAAACATTACCGAGCAGGTAGGACTTTCAATGGTGTTCGAGACCCAAACTGTCCTAGCAGGATTGGTGCTTCGAGACATAGGAGTCAGGGTATGGGTCTGCCTGTTCGTACATCCCTAGGAGGCTTGGTTGCCCACTTTTGATCGATCCTTCTAGCAGACTGTACATCATCCACATTAACATTTTTCCACTCGGGTTAGGAATTCGTCAAAGGTTTTTTGGGGGTTTCTTTATCAAAGACCTAAAGAAATCTCCCCCTCGAAGGCCTTGAGTGAACGCTCCAATCAAGAGGTCCGGAGTCGTCGATGGTACCTCAATGATTGTTCTATTAAAACCTTGGATATAGTTCCGTAAGATTTATTGTTCCTTTTGTTTCACATTAAAAAGATCTAACATGGTCATCTGTTGCTTCTTACTACTGGAAAATTGGTGTAGGAAGATTTTATCGAAATATTGAAAGCAAGTGATCTCCCCAGCTGGTAACAGATTGAGCCATTGTTGAGCAGATCTAACAAGAAAAGTCAGGAAGACTCTGTATTTGATCAAGTAAGGATACTGGTGTAGTAGGGCAGCGTTCTCGAAATTGGAGAGGTGCTCCTCGGGATCTCCAGTGCCGTCATATTCTCTGATATTAGAAAATTTAAAAAATGCGGTAGTAATTCTGTTGATAACACGTTAGTAGAGAAGAGAATATTACGACTTGGGGTTGGAGGTGGTGACAATTGAGAATCTTTTAGTCGCTGCACCTCCTCCTAGAGCCTCCTGATCTTCTCGGCCTTTGGTTGTGGTTTTAATTCTGAGAGAATTTCTCCCCGCCTGGCTAACACCTGTTCGACAGTGGTGGCTACCAGTTGGAAAATTTTCTCAGTTATGAGTACTCCTGTGAGAACCTGAATTTCTAACATGCTATTCAATTAAATTATTATTTTATCATGTATTTTATTCTACATGAATAACAAGGTCTTGATTTCCAAATTAAATTCTCACAATAAGTAGTCATTATGTTGCCAATTAATGCCTAATATGATCATAAAATGGTGATTAATGGTCATAAAAGGTGACCCTTAAAATTCCCCAACCTCTCCTATATATAACACACTTCAAAGATTAAGAAATTCACTGTATAAACATCAAGAAATCCTGGAAAATCGTTCAAGAGACAACCCCATTTCAAAAATAAGAGGTTGATGTTTTGAGTATTTCAGCATCGGTTTGAAGGCCTACTGTCGGAACCTATTGCCACTGCTCCAAATCTTAGAATCCGACATCCATTGTCCAGATCTCCTCTATGTTCTGAATACTAGGTAAAAAGTATCCAACGGTTAAATTTTCGTAAATCAAATTCGCAAGAATGTTGCACAGATTACATGTGAGGAAACTGTAGCTTCTGTTTGTCATCCTAAACTGATTTCGAATGACCTTGATATCCGATCTTCACTGTTCAGATTTTACTTCGTTATGTCTTGCATATGATTTCCAGATTTCATTCTAATCCAACGATTAGAGCTTTGTAAAATGTCTTTGCACTAATTCTATACAGATTTATACGAGAAATATGTAGCTCTCGTCCATCGCTTATGTTTCATATATGCTACCAAATTTTATCCTGATCCAAAGGTTAGATTTTACCAAAATACCTTTTCAATACTACTGTACCGATTATATACGAAAAAACTAGAGCTTCTATTTACCGTCCCGATATGGATTCAAATGGCTTAAAATCCGATATTTTCCATTCACAATGTCCCTTTTTCCTTTTGTGAACAAACCAACCAACTTTGGACCTAATCCGACAGTTTCGTATACCGAAGACGCTTATGAAGTATCGATGATTTTCATAATTATGCTGTCAGGCCTCGTGCTCACAACAGATAAACAAATGCGGAAGCTATCAAAAAGTGGGTAAAATTTTCGCTTTTAGGCCCGACGGTTTTAAACATATAATTTAAAATACAACAATAATTAAAATAAGTTTTCCAAATCCAAAACAATTAACAGCAAAGCATACATAAGTTTAAACATGTATCATAACTCCCCCTACGGGTACAACAACAAAGCACAGGGCATCCCCTGGCTAACTGATACACATATATCTATATATGCTATATGCTACTGGGACACACTAGCCACCTCCTGGGGCACCACCAGCTGGGTTGAAACCACGACCAGCTGTAGAACCTGGGTTTCCTGAAAAAACAACGCAACAAAGAAACAAACCAAGCCCCGGAGGGACATGGGGTCAAACCCCAGTACGGAGAGCAATAATACAACAGAAATAACAGCAAGGAATAAAATGCAGGTGCTATGCATGAGACGCCAAGGAAAAATGGAAAGCTCGACCCACAAGGGAGCTAAGGAACTCAAACATAGCTCCAAGAATCATCGAGGACATACATTGGCCACGGGTGTGTTCACAGTGTGGTAGTGAGCCACTCGCCGTGA
>KV013962.1:115390-132833 GCA_001598015.1 Dorcoceras hygrometricum
AACAACTCAACCTGCTGTTGCCTCGCCCATGAACTGTGGTAGTTAACCACTCGGCGCATGGTGGCTACGATCCCAGCAGGGAGATGAGAGTGCGGTATTACCGCTCGCCCTCGCAACCTGGTAAGAAACAAAACAAGACAACGGAACTATGGCAATAAAGCTGGAATGAGATGCAACTATATGTATGCACATACTGGAAATGACAAGCATATTAACATATGCGAAAGCAGTAACAACATCAGCAAGTACATAACACATAAACCAGCAAGTCCATCTCACAATTCCTCCAAGCCGTAGCCTCGCCGTAATATAAGCTCAAATCCGTACCTTAACTGAGCACAATTACACTGAAAGGAAGCCCCGAAGACTCTGGTAAAAGCCTGCTAAACAACACGCGTAAAACTCAGGGATCTAACAGAAGATCACGGCTGGGAGCTACGCTCAACCAACACCGTTTCCTACTACCACAATTTCGCAAGAAGCTTAAAACAAAGCTAGAAACCAGATCTCAACACGAGAAATGAAGTTCTACCTGCTACTACAAAATTCACGAACTGGCAGCAACTTCTCGTTCCTCAACTAGCCAATTACAGCTTCTAAAACTGGTACGAAAAGGAAGAGCTTCACGAGAGGAGTCCAACACTACCTCAATTGTCCAAAACAACGGCCGGAAACGACGGGAATCTACCGGAGAAGCTCACGATGAACAGTAACGAGGGTTGAGAAAACAGAGAACGAAAAGCTGGAAAAATATTCTAAGTATAGAATCTGGTAACGAATTTGAAGACCAAGTCTTCCTATATACAACTTACAACTGCTGAAATCTACTCAATCAATTGTCCACCGACGAATTCAGCAGGTACCAACTAATCGGCTGCTGAATCTCAAATATCGCTAAAATGAATCACAAAGCAATCCAAAGGCTGGTTCTCAAAACGGCGTCGCAACAACTAATCCAAACGACGTCGCTTAGGATACGCGATTCTAAATATCAACTGCTGGTCATTCAGCAGCAATACACAAAACAACGTAAAGCACTTCCTCCTGCTGAATCCAGCAGCAACATCAAAACGCGGCGTTGCCACTTACTCAAACGACGTCGCTCCACAGACGTCAACAAAACCAGCAGAAGCACTTTACTCAAAACCAACCACCTGCTGAAACTCTTAGTACTAACTAAACGACGACGTATCCTCCTCGCGCTACAGGAAAGTTGACTCGCGTTGACATCGACATCTGCTGATCAACCAGCAGGAACACACCCACGCGATCTACCAGCTGGTACCAGACGAAATTATCAAGACGACGTCGTGCCAACTAATCTAAACGCAGTCGTTTTGCCCTCAACGCAAATATACTAACGCACCTGCTGATCACAACACACGCAAAACCAAACTTCACGCAACGACAGCGTTTCAGGAATCTCGCGCTAAAACGCGCTTCTGCTGGATTCATCACCGACCAGCTGCTAATTCACCAAAACCAGCTGACACGTCGACCAGCAGGTACCTCTAAACTCAAAATTTCGAAAATCTCCAGAATTACTTTAAGGAGGACAATCGACCCGAAAACACAATTCGAACATGCAAACAGAGATCTGAATCCCCAAAAATCATCAAAATTCGATAACTTCAACAGTTAATCCTTAATCAACATTTCAGGTCTCACATATGCAACTTCTGAAAATTTCTATATATGTGATCCACTTCGAGTAGCAACCAAATACTGAATCATTACTATCACCATATTTCTCATATTTGAGCAAATCAAGTAAGTGTGCTTTTGTTATGTGTTCATTCTAAACTATATGATTGTTCATGCCATATTCTGTTCGAAATTATCATTCGATCACTTGTTTCGTGTCAAATTCGTGTTATTATTCATGCTATGCATACCAGTAATCTTTTCCCTGTCATAATGCTAATATGAATCGAATTGATATGGGAGTGCAGAATTCTATACTCTGAATCAAATGATATGATTAAGGCCTCGCCCCCTTAGAGGAGTAAAAATTAGGAACTTATCGGTAGTACTCAGAATTCTGCACTCCGAATCACTATGTGATTAAGGTCTCGTCCACTTAGAGGAATAAATATTAGGGACTGATCAGTAAACCATGAAAGTCGAGGAATCCCAATGCTACTTGTTTTCTGCTCAGTTTAGTGTTATTGAAATGTTTTCAAGTTCAGTTCAGTTGTATATATATGTATATTTTTGTTATGCTCGAATGGTTCCTCCACTTGCTGAGTGTTTCCCCAATCCCCTTATTTTTCCACCCAGATATGAATGAAAACGGATTGAAGATCAACAAGACATGTTTTAGGGCTAGTGAAGACTTATTTAATTCTTGTTCTTTCGCTTCCGTATTTCTGTTATTCAAGTTGTAAAGAAAATCATTTTGATATGTAATAGATTGGTTTTGAGCTGCACTACGAGACTTGATGTGTTGTAATGAATAATTATTAGACATCAGCGGTGTTCACGTCCAGGCTCGTTCTCGGGACGTGACAACTCCCCCACTAGGCCCTCCTAGGGAGCTTTCTTGATCCAGGTTTCTGGATTTCCCGCTATTTTTAGCTTGGTTCCTCTTGGGTGGTATTTCAATCTTTTCTCTATGATTTTCACAGACGGCGTCAATTGATGTTGAATCGTCTTCGGTCCCGACCAGAGAACTATTCTTCTTCTCCCGAGGAACCTAATGAGCTTCCCTTTCCAAGATGATGGGTAGAGCCTGGCCTACATTCAACAACAAATGTCAGAGGGTGCAGAAAGTGTTTAAGGTGAAGCCTCTCCGATTCCTAAGTTAGTTGGATGATCGAGAGTTGGTAAGCAAGAATGTATATGAAGCATGTGACCTAATGCCATGATGATGTACTGGGACGTACCTGAGCTTTTATAGAGGCTGGTGAATTAATGTGAACGTTCTTTCTCGCAGATGATATGATCGGATGGGATCCATGTTTCATCGTGAGATTCCCGGGACTAGAGGCATGATTTACACGATAACATGAGAGGATCTATCTCGGGTACGCATGACTAATCTCGTAGTCATTCCTTGGAATGTGTCTCGAGACGTCAAGAGTCTTGCTTCAAGTCCCGAGGATAGATCATAGTACGGTATTAGAAGTGTGTATTAGAAGTGTTTCAAACAATACGATTCGCTAACAAGATGGGATTGTTGTATTTTGGACAATGACTTTGATCATTTTGCATCAACAAATTTCCTTTGAGCAGACGAAATACTCTTTAGTTCACAAGTTTAGCACGTTACGATTTAAATCAACTTAACCATCTGCTGTATTTCTCTGTTTTTTCCTGCAGACAAGATGCGAATATATCATCAACTTTTCGAACAAAATTTTCGCGGATTTCCTCTATAACTGTAGCATGAGATTTCATCGCCAAGATTGGCATCTGTAAATGCATCATATTCTATATAAATCTTTCCTATCCAATATGATGTGTACAATATATGATAAAGGTGGAATCTGTTATCGATAGATCACATTTGCCTGAACTGGACATCCTATTGCGTTTTTATTATTTTTTTGTTTGTAAAAAAGAAAAAAATGAAGATACCTCTTCTCCAGCAGTTAGAAACTCCTAACCAATTTTCTTAGATCAAAATAAAATCACTGACAAATTAATAATGAAACAAAACAAGGAAAAAATAATAAAACGTAGAAAAATATTGTTCTGGTTTATATCGACTATGAACTAGCCACTTAACAACTTTAGTAAAAGGAACTATCCTAACTCACCATATTTGAACTTCCCTAGTCACAGAAGCCTTCCAAAACTTTCATGTAGATGATCATTGACATCCAATCTGTGAAATAATTTGATATATAAACAACAATATTATTGTGGTAAATGCTATAATACAAGAGGAATCATTCATGTAAGACATAGAGGGGAGGTAATAAAGCTTCTATAGCAAAAATCTATTTTCGATGGAATAAAAAATACATATATGGTAGAATCGTGACTATAGAATACGATCCTAGTCAAATGTTTACATTTGTGCCATAAACTATGGGAATGATGAGAAGAGATATATCTTAAACCAGATATAATCGGTGATACTGTTGTTTTTAGTACAAAATTTCCTATAAAAAAGGGAAATACACCTACCATCTGAACTATTAATTTACCTTAGTAGAAATAACCAACCAGTTTTTTGGCGAAACCTTACAATCGAGCACTGATTTAATTTAAGTATCTCTATACCTGATACTCAGTTCATAACCGGAAAAATATGTAGAAAAAGTCATCTTTAAAAATATCTTATATAATTTCACTAAATTTTTGTACATATAATTTTACCACGCAAATATATACTCACGCCCAATAGACGTATATTAATAGACGGGAGGGACACTTTTCATACGACTTTAAGGGACCAGACAATGTGCTGACCCAGCCGAATAATTTATGGAACCAAAAAACTGAGATAAGATGACGAATATTCCACTTAAAAGGATGCGACTGATTAAATATCCATTATTATGGGTTAAATCGAATGTAATAATTGCCCTTGTATATGATGTTTGGACATCTCAATGTTTTAATCATATAATTTTCTACTCTTTAACTTTTGTAAACTAGGCAAACTTTTTTAATTGCTAGATAACGTTTGCAGAATACTAAAATATAGTAAAATATGACTGATTTTTTTTCGTTGTGCACGATTATATATACTCTACATCATCCGTCCTAATTGTGATTTTGATTGATAGGATTACCTGCAACTTCATGAACTTCTTAAAATGTAAGGCCATCTCCACCAATAACTCTATTTTGGTGTAATTTCTGCACTAAAATAGTGCAATTTTTGCACTAAATACATATACATCTCCAACCCACTTACTTCAAATCTTATACCAAAAGGTATACTCATAATATTTCATTAATTCCTATATATTAATGTTTCTTAATAGTGTAACAATATAATTATTATTAATATTTAATTATTATTTTAATAATAAATTACAATAATTTGGTATAAATTAAGAAACGTAATTAAATATTAAAATAAATCAATAACTTCAATATATAAAATTTAATTGAACAATGTGATTTTGGAGAAGTTTGATCTAATTGATTTATTATTCTGTTAATTAATTAAATATTTTAAATCAATAAAAAAAATTTATGTACATTTAATAAAAAGTTTTAAGATTTTTAACATAAAACAAAAAACAGACTTAAATGATTATAAATGGTGCAGATGGTTGGACTTCATTTTTCAGCACCAAAATAGTGTAAAATACCAGTTTTGTGTTGGGTTGGAGATGATCTAATACGAGCAATTAAGTTAATTCGTTTTAAAAAGGCTATGATAATATCAAAGATATATAATAAAATAAGATTTCAGAAGGAATTCGATAAATTGCGTTTACGTGTCAATATTTTGGGGATCTAATTTGACTCCACGATCTCATTTGAACCAGACATAAAAAATTACGTGCACAAGATGTTTTGGTCAACAAACAGACAAATAGGGGAATTGACCCAATCATTAATTATTATTTCTTTAAACAAATTATGAGCCACTTTTGGGTTTTGTTCTAAAACCAAAATTCGAACCCAGTAATTCAAAAAAATTAAGATTATTAATTTATGTTTAAGTACATATTAGACATCTTAATTAAATTATAAACAATTAAACTTCCTAATTTATGTGCGAGTTAAACTTGCATCTTGATGGGGGCTGAGCCATTAATCTCCTAGGCCCAAGCCCAGACCCAGTCCACAGAAGATGATAGGGCCCAATGGCCTGATAACAAATTCCATTGAGTCACAAAATGGGCCGCCAAGACAAGGCCCATAGAACATTCAATGCTCTCTATAAATAGACAGCTCCATGTCATTTTTAAGGTACGTTCTCAATAAGCAGCAATTGGTTCTTGAATTGTTATAGCTTTCGAGCAACCGCTGACTTGAACGTCGGAGTGCCTTCGTCGGGATACCTCCCGGCGTCTCTGACTTTGCTTTGTGACGCAGGTAACAACCCACTCAAATCATTCATTGGAGCTCTCGCGAGATCCCAACCTACTCGCTGAGTCATCAAATCAATCCATCCGATTTTAGGCAACATCAACTTGGCGCCGTCTGTGGGAACATTACCTCGTCATTTGAGAATGCATACACAACCGCGAGCCTCACGCGACGCGGGTCGGAACGATTGTTCGGATCCCAAGGCCCCAGTGCGACCCGAGTTGCGACTCACTCAGAGGGCCTTGGAAGCACTAATGGAGGAGACCGCCGCCCGAGCGGCGACTGCATCAGTGAACCATTTCGTGGCTTCTCATCAATACATAACTACATCAAGTAGCGGCTCATTCACTCGAGATAGTAGTGTGAAGCAGGCCGAAGAAGACGGAAATTTACCAACTGAAGGAGTGATTGCAGTAGTAACTGGGGGGCCAGCATGTGGCGACTTGAATAACGCCAAGAAAGCCCTTGTACAGCCGCAAGGGGAGGCAATGTGGCTAACGTGCACATCCCCCATCAAGTGTTTGAAATAGGAACAACTCAAGTGGACATATCCTTTAGCAACAGAGATTTGGAGACCCCGTGTGACCCTCATAATGGCGTGCTAGTCATTTCTGCCACAATTTCTAACTTCTGGATTAAGAAAATTCTAGTGGACTCAGGAAGCTCGGCAGACGTACTATTCTATGAGGCTTTTGCTAAGTTGGGGATAAGCAATGCCCAGTTGACACAGGTGAATACGCCACTGATCGGTTTCTCAGGTACAGTATTGGAGGCCTTAGGGGAGATCATTCTTCCTATCTCCCTGGGCTCGCATCCCCAAAGGTCCACTAGAATGATCAAATTCTTGGTTGTCAACTCTCCATCAGCATATAATGTGATACTGGGAAGACCAAGTCTCAATGCATTCCAAGCAATAGCATCAACTTACTACATGAAATTAAAGTTCCCAACCCCAAACGGAGTAGGGGAAGCCATCGGTGACAGCCGTCTTGCGGGAGAATGTCATGTGAGTACCTTGCAGAGGCCTACCGAGAACAAAAAAAATACTGAGCCCAAGTGAGACTTCATTAGTACACGTAAACAGCAAAAGGGGTAAAAATCCACCAGCCACCGAAACCCTTAAGCGCATCACACCTTCGGATGATCCAACAAAGACCCTCAAAATCGAGACAGAACTGCCTCCCGACTTAGAAGAGAAACTGGAAACCTTCCTTCGGCATAACATGGACATATTCGCTTGGGGTGACGAAGCTCTCTCGGGAATCCCTCCTGAATATGCGCTCCACCATCTTCATGTAGATCCGAGGTGGAGACCGGTGAAACAGAAGAAAAGATCATTTGGCCAAGAGAAAAAAATCGGCACATTGCTGCAGAGGTGGACAAACTTCTGGAGGCGAAGTATATCCGACCAGTGTCTTACACAAAATGGCTGTAAAATGTTGTGTTGGTACCGAAGCCAGGAGGGAAGTGGCGGCTCTGCGCAGACTTCACAGACTTGAATAAATCTTGCCCCAAGGATCCTTTCCCACTACCTCGAATCAACCAGTTAGTTGATTCTACGGCATGATGCAAGCTTCTCAGCTTCCTCGATGCATACCAAGGATATAACCAAATATGCTTGGCCCCTGAAGACCAAGAAAAGGCAAGTTTTATCACTGATCGAAGGATTTACTGTTATGAAGTGATGCCTTTAGGCTTGATATGGGTTGAGCCATTAATCTCCTAGTCCCAAGCCCAGACCCAGTCCACAGAAGATGATGGGGGCCCAATGGCCTGATAACAAATTCCATTGAGTCACAAAATGGGCCGCCAAGACAAGGCCCATAGAACATTCAATGCTCTCTATAAATAGACAGCTCAACCTCATTTTTAAGGTACGTTCTCAATAAGCAGCAATTGATTCTTGAATTGTTATAGCTTTCGAGCAACCGCTGACTTGAGCGTCGGAGTGCCTTCGCCGGTATACCTCCCGACGCCTCTGATTTTGCTTTGTGACGCAGGTAACAACCCACTCAAATCATTCAATTGAGCTCTCGCGAGATCCCAACCTACTCGTTCAGTCGTCAAATCGACCCATCCGATTTTAGACAACATCACATCTATTTTTCCAATTCTGTGCAGTATAAGTTTTTATCGTATTTGGTTATAGCAATACTCATGTAATAGATCAATACTTGGATATATAACACATAATATTCTGTGCAGGAAGTTATGATTTAACTTCCTCATTTGACCCCTATTTTAAATAATCAATACATTTTTGTAAGCAACAAAAAAAATTTATATTCGAAATGATTTGGATATATAACACATAATATTAAATTTCTAAAAAATTAATCAAATTAAAATTCATGCTCGCAAATCACATGTGCTTGATTGTACAAAATTATTTTTAAAATGTAAACGAATAAAAATGTATGTTTCAATCTATTTAAATTATAACGATGTCTATTATAAAAGCTAAAAGAGGGAAACGAAGCTACTTTAATTCTTTTCTGAAGAAATTTAAAATTACTTAAAATTTTTGAATTCACCTTCTCTTTGTTTTAGTCAATTCAATGAGATATTTGTTGAGAAGCTAGGAGTTACATATATCTGGTATGTTGATTGCCCAGCTATTTCAATGCTATCCACAAGGCACTTTTCCATGGGTAGCTATCCAATAAATATATGATCACACGTGTGGCTGAATTTCCACATAACAATATTTAAAATTTTTTGAATTTAATTAGCCAAAAGAAATATTTTAGGTCTAAAATACTTTCCCTTCATGAGAAAGTACATCCCTCGTCATTTAATCGTTTTCAAAATTCCTCCGTCCTCAATCTTCTGAAGTTCTTATCGTAGTCCCACGTTGCCCGTCTCCGCTAGATGAAATGTCCTGGACCTAGTGTACAAACATCTCATGGTTATGCTCTGAATGAATTTACTAACTCGCTATTCACCTGTATTACTCTAAAAAAATCTTCCATTTGGTTTACAGTAGTAATGATCGGTTTTTTATAAACCGAAATCATTTACTAGTTCTTTTCCATCTTTCAAACCTTCAAATGCACAAACACATTCCTTTGATTAAAGTGTGTTTGGATGAGAAGATAATCTTTGTTCACATTTTCACTATGATGGATCGAAAAATATCAGCACAAGGTTTAGAGAGTGGGTGAATAAACTCTGTTGTGCTTTAAAAATTATTCTTACAAATAAGCCGAGTTACCCAACTGATAGCAGAACCCAGTCTCTGCTGATATCTAGAGCAATACAATAATTTATGCAAAAAAAACTCAATTTAACATGAACAATTGAATGTGGATGCGTGTAAACTGAAATCACATAAAGAAAGAGGTTTGTTTCTAGAAGTTCGAAACTAAACTTCTATGATCCCCTTTTTCTGATCTATAAGAACTTCCACTAGAAGACTTTGAATAAGATACCAAGTAGGTAACGCCCAGGAAATCCATAATCCACAATGATAGATCTAAATTTTGAAAAAGTTTTATTTGCTAATTTCAGCACCCTTCTTCAGCTTCAATTCAGCGATTCAATTTTCGTACAAGCTGAATTTTCAGATTAGAGCAGGAACCCGATTCACAGTAAGGTGGCCGGTCGCATACTAACAAGCACTGTCCAGCCTATTATAGATTCGGTCCGATATGTGTCGGCTTGGGTACCAAGCTTTTCAAAGATATTTTAAATGGTGAGCTCATGCTTTTGTTTTCATTTAAATACACATATCATCATTTCACAATCATCACAAACAAACTCTTTCAAAATATCGCGCCTGTAAGTTGTTCAACACCGGAGGATTTCTGTTAGCTGCATTCAGCAGTTGAGGCAAGTAAACTCTGTTTCTTGCTGTCCTTTGGAAATCATATATTGATTTTATTCTTGCATGTTTGTATGAGTTTTAAAGGTTTGAGAAATGTTCTTGATTTCAAACATAGAGTTGAGATCATGATGTTTTCTTGAGAAAATAATGGTTTGCTGGAGTTTTGATTTAGAAAAGTTGTTCGAAAATATTTTACAATGTTTGAGATAGTTTTATTCTTGAAACTTCTGGGATGTTCCGCAAGCAGCTTTAATGCTTTTATTTCCGGAATGTTTCCTTAGATATTTCGTTTGCTTCAAATTAAGGAAATCTCCTAAGCTGTTAGTCACTATTGAGCTAAGTTCGCGATCTTTTTATTTTCCTGAGCTGATTTTATGTCGCGATCTGATTATTATTCCGAGCTGGTCAAAGTCATGATCTGATTTCATTGTCTGATCTGAGTTGACTTTGTTTACCATTGTAATCCAGTCTGCTCTTTAAGTTGTGTTTGATTTTTCCTAATCTAATTTGACCAAACAGCCTAGATCTGATTTTCTATTATGAGCTGGTTTACGCTCGCGTTCTGTTCATATCCGAGCTGAGCTGATTCAGCTTAGGTCATGTGACGCCCAAACCCAAGGGAGTCAATGGATTGGAGTAACAAGATTAAAGTGGAAAGATAAAAGGGCTAAATGCATAAATCGGAAGCTGTATTTCCTTCCAAGACTTGAATTACAGAACAGTTGATACGAAAAACAGTAAGGTCAGCTTTGGAATACAAAATTTCGTTCGATTACAAACAGGATATTACAACTCTTGAATTCCATATGAATCCTCTATTGTTGTAATAGATCTTAATACAGGTTTGAAGAGATCAAAAACAACAATACGGAAACGCTGACCTTCAATAAACACACACGCCCCCAAGCTGGTTCATCTCGTACCTCCCGCCTGCCCCTGAACTGTCTCACCTACATCAGGAAAACTAATGAGCGTAGGGGCTCAGCAAGTAAAAACTGAGGATAACAAGATCACATAATGCAGGAATAAATATACATAAACTAAAGACATAATTTAAAGGAAGTCAACTTAAGCTCAAATCTTTCTCATAAAAGTCAGATCGGGATATCAACCCAGATCACCCTTATTTTCTTTGACCTATGGCCTAGAAGCTCTCCTTAGGTCCTGTCGCTTGATCAAGCTAACATCTAAATTCAGGAACTGGGGAAATAAATCCCAACTTAGCTGTGAAAGGCATTATAGTTTGCTAACCATAATCCTGCCCCTTTCCTCGTGAAGGGGCACTCTGGTCCATCAACCAGCTCACTCACCCTTCCTGTGGACCATCTGTTATCTATGACATAAATCCTTAAAAACTGAATTTCACTTCCTTTAAACCGATGATACTTTTAAACAAAGCACTTGATCGAGGGCCGATCACTTAAACTTGTAGGGTTCATTTCTTTAAAACCCATTTAACTTTTAAAACCTCACTGAGCGTACAGCTGGGCTGCGAGCTGATGGAAACTGAAAACGAGCTCGTGTGAATAAAGAACAGAGTGTCAAGGAGTTAAAAATGATCTCAATAAGAAGTAATGGATTATCGATTACTGTCTTGGAATTATTCCGTGAAATCTGTTCAATGAAAGTGAAGAGCTGAACTCAAGAAAAGGTAGTCCAGCATGGACGCAAGCTAGATCAGGTCACGATGGGGTAGTCAGCTCGGGTAGAAAGGTTAAAGGTTTTCAATATATTTTTGGATAGACCAGCTCAGCTACTGTACCAGCACGGGATAAATCAGCTAGCTGGAGGGTACGGTACCAACTTGGAATAAATCAGCTTAGCTGAAGAGTACTGTACCAGCACGGACAATCTCTAAACAGACCAGCTCAGCTTCTCCAACCGGAACATAAATCCCGATCAAACCAGCGCCGCCTAAACGTTCAGAGCTATATCCAGAACTCTAAAACACACAGGAACTAATAAGATTTTCCATGGTTCATATGTAAACTCGAACCTGTACAGCTCAGTGTTTTGAACTATAACCTCGTTCTTGCTGAAAGACAAACTGGTGAATTTTCTCAAAACTTTTAAATATCGCTGCTGTGAACCCATAACTTTCATACTTCAAACTTTTGAATAAAACGTGAACATGAACTGAACTGAAACTTACACATGCATCAGGAAAGCAATCAACAGGAAACAAAGAAACAATATATGTTCTCCAGATGCAGCAAAGAATCGGCTTTACTTGCCTTAACTGCGAATCACGAAGAACAGAGGATCTCGGTCGAATGCCACCACAAGCACAAGCTGTCGATCTTTTGAGAACTGAAGTTCTCTTTCGTGAAAGTGAGCTCTATAACTCTCAAAATATCATTTTGTAAGAAGTATGATTGGTATTAGGTATATAGTACGAAAAGAGGCATGGGTCACCTTACCCACCCACATCATTTATCAAAAACCCCCCTACTAAAACTTTAAATTTTGAAATCTACTACTATAATTTATTGAAAACTGAACTCACAAATCCAAATCATTTTATATAAAATCACTGCCATCTCGGGGTTGTGCTTGAGGAGTATCCTTTCGGAAAACTTCTGGACCGTGCTTCTAAGTGAAAAGAAGAAATCAACTTAGGTAAAAGAACCAGCTCGAACGCTAGCTGGAAGTGCAAATATCAAAACAACCCTTCAAAAGAAAAATGCTAACAAATATGGTTCTATGGATTTTGGGACGTTACAGGTCCACTCTGGACTGATATAGAAATTTCAAATTTAATTCTTCATTCCTTTAGCTTTGATTTGAAGGTATAACTTTAATCCGTTCGAAATTATGCCCATTTTCAATAGAGAGTTCTTCAGCTTAGAGCTCTGCTAATTATTCGTTTCTACAACCTGAGCTCATTCAAGTTTTTTTCTTCGATTGAACTCCGATGAATTCCCAATAGCTTTCGAACATCAAAAGAGTTTTGAAATAGCAAACCATATATGAAAGAGATCTGTTTCAGATCAAAGGAAAGCAGTTTAAATGAAGTTTTACAGAATGTTTAAAGGAAGTATAGTTTCAAAATTTTTGTGATTTGTGATGGATAACAGACGCTCATCAGAGGGTGTGTGGTAATCAACCGACAGATCGGAGTGCCCCTGCCAACAGAGGGTGTGTGGTAATCGATTGACGGATCGGAGTGCCCTGCCAACATAAGGTGTGTGATAATCGGTTGATGGATCAAAGTGCCCTGCCAACAGAGTAAAAGCTTAGGACGTGTGGACAACAACAAAAGAGTCGTTGGGTCCCGCTCCACCTGGAACCAGTTTAAGCTTGATCAAGCGACTATGACCTAAGGAGAGCTTTCGTTCACACTTCACACAGAAAATAAGAACAGAGAACAGGGTTGTTTACAACCACATAATTGAGCAAAGTGTATGTTAAAGCTTACTTCCTTTAATACCAGTAAATGTTCTAAATGTAACAAGCATGTTCAGTTTATGCTTTACTAGTATTAAGGTGTTCAGCTTCAGTATTCAGTTGTTTCATGTTCAGTTTATGCTTTACTAGTATTCAGGTGTTCAGCTTCAGTATTCAGTTGTTCAACTTTCGAGTTCTATCACCTTACGAGCTTTCAGTTTACAGTAAAAGTTATTGTTATGCCTGAATTTCCTGCCTTCGTTATTTCCAGATTTGCTTGCTGAGCCTCTAGGCTCAATAGTTTTCCTAAGTGTAGATGATCAGGTTTAGAGTTTGCTGGTTGATGCGAGTTGGATCAGATCGGGGGTGTTTATTGTGGATCCTACATTTTCGCGCTAGCCAGATTTCATAGTTTGTTCAGTTCAGTTTCGAGTTAATTCAGTTTGTACAGAATTTGTATAACATATACAGTTTCTGCAATCCGAGTGAAATAAATTTGTAAATATCTTTTTGTATTCCGCACAGTTTATAAGCGTTGAGCTGTTTTTTTTCCAGTTTGAAATCTGAAATTTCTATAATTTCGCAATTTAGCCCCGAAGTATTTGGTTGATTGTCTTTTGGCCAAGTGAAAATTTTGAGTATCATTCAATTCGAACCTTCAATTTATTATAATTTCTATTTGAAAAATGTGGTCTTTACAAAGTATCTGTTGGTACAGCGGCGGATCCAGATCTTGCTCCCGTGGCAGCGGAAGTTTAAATATTTTTTGTGCTCGGGAACTCTCATATACGAATAAAAGGAACACTAAACATGCATAGGATGTTTGAAATATTTATCTCTGGCGATTTGGTGCTGGACTTCGATCGGTCCGCTAGGGAGATGGCCCTTCAACGGTTGAATATGATCAATGCCTAATCCAGTCCACGATCGGAATCTCAACTCCGTTGCTGGTTTGTACTATAAAAATAGCAAAATTTATGTGGACAGAATCTCCTCGTCGAGATGGCCGGAATGAATCCCAGCGATGGTGGTAGAGTTGGCGGATGAAGGCAGCGGGAGGAGGAGTGAGGCGAGAGAGGACAACGTGTGACGATCACGTTTTTCGAGGTGTAGTTATAATGAATTGAAGGTTCAAATTGAATGATACTCGAAATTAGTACTTGGTCAAAAGAACTAACCAAATAATTTTGGGCTACACTGCGAAATTATAGAACTTTCAGATTCAAACTTGAAAATAGCTCAAAACTTACAAACTGTGCGGAATACAAACAAACATTTACAAAATGATTTCACTTGGGTTGCAGAAACTGTATACAAAATAATTTATACAAGTTCTGTACGAACAGAATTGTCTCAAAACTAAACTGAACAAAAAGCTATGAATTCTGGCTAGCGCGAAAAGTAGGTTCCACGATAAACACCCCCGATCTGATTCAGCTTACACCAACCAGCGACTCTAAACTTGATCACCTGTACTTAGGAAAACGTGAACCCGGAGGCCCAGCAAGCAAATCTGGAAATAACTAAGGCATGCATTACATTCATATAAATAGCTTTTACTGTAAACTGAAAGCTCGTAAGCTGATAGACTTGAAAGCTGAACAACTCATAAGTTGAAAACTGTAAACTGGTAAACTGAAAATCAAGAAAGCATAAACTGAATATGATGGAAACATTTAAATCTTTATTGGTATTTAAAAGGAAGTAAGATGTAACATAAACGTTTCTCAATTTCTGTGGTTGTAAACAACCCTGTTCTCTGTTCTTATTTTATGTTGAGTTACGACACAGAAGCTCTCCTTAGGTCAATCGCTTGACCAAGCTATCATCTGTATACATGCTCTGGGGAATAAATCCCAAACTATGTGAAGGGGTATATAGGTCCGTCAACCCATAATCCTTGTCCTTCCTATGAAGGGGCACATCGATTTTTCAGCCAGCGTCCTCAACCTTTCCTCTGCTGACATCTATTATCTTTGCCATAAATCACTTTAAACTTGAAATATACTTCCTTTAAAACTATTATGATATATGACAGGGAAACTTCTGTCATTCCTCCTTCGTCACCTTTCCATATATCATTAAAACATTTTCTCTGCTGAAACTTTCTTTAAACTGCTCTGTAAAACTTTCTTTAAACTGATTCTATTTGATCTGAATAATATCTTTCATATATGGTTTACTATTTTTAAACTCATTTGATGTTAGAAAACCATTGGGAGTATATCGGAGTTCAATCGAAGAAGAAAACTCGAATCAGCTCAGGCTATAGAAACGAATAACGAATAGCGGATCTCTAAGCTGAAGAACCATCTCTTGAAAATGGGTATAACTTTGAACAGATCAAATTTATACCTTCGAATCAAAGCTTTAATAAAGAAAAATTAAACTTTAAATTACAGTATCAATCCAGAGTGGACATAAGCTGAATCAGCTCGGAGTATGAGCAAAATGCGAGAGTAAACCGGCTCAAAATAGAAAATCAGATTTGGGCTGTTTGGCCAACTCATATTATGAAACGTGAGCACAAGTTAGATGAGCAGACTGGATAACAATGGTCAAACAATTCAACTTCGATCGGACAATGAAATCAGATCGCGAGTTCAAACAACTCAAGGAAAAAAACAGATCGCGACTTAAAATCAGCTTGGAATAATAATCAGATCGTGAACTTAAAATCAGCTCGGGAAATAATTAGATCACGAACCTAGCTCACATTGAATATTAGCTTAGAAGATTCCTTAGTCTGAAGTAACCGAACATATCTAAGGAAACATTCCAGAAACAAAAAACGTAAGCTGCTTGTAAGCTACTTGCAGAAACTCCCAGTAATTTCAAGAAGAATTTGACTCAAACATTATAAAACATTTTTTTATCCTTAGGGAATGCTAGTTTCATGATCTACGCTTTGGATGCGTCTTCTTCTTCTCGTGTGCAGCTTAGCGACGTTCCCGTGGTGTGACATTTCCCCGATGTGTTTCCGGAGGAGATCCCTGGTTTTCCTCCGAGGCGAGAGATTGACTTCAGCATTGAGCTGGTGCCTGGCACAGCTCCGATTTCTTGTGCCCCGTATCATTTGGCGCCTGCGGAGTTGAGAGAACTCAAGGTGCAGTTGGATGATTTGCTGGAGAACGGTTTTACCCGACCTAGCATGTCGCCGTGGGGAGCACCCATTTTATTTGTGAAGAAGAAGGATGACTCAATGAGGATGTGCATTGATTTCCGCCAGTTGAATAAAGCGACTGTTAAGAATAAGTACCCTTTACCCAGGATCGATGATCTGTTTGATCAGCTGCAAGGTTCTGTGGTGTATTCGAAGATCGACTTGCGATCGGGGTACCATCAGCTGATAGTAAGAGATCAAGATGTCGCAAAGACTGCTTTTCGTACTAGGTACGGACACTTTGAATTCCTGGTTATGCCGTTTGGGCTGAACAACGCACCTGCAGTCTTTATGGATTTGATGAACCGAGTTTTTTGAGAGTTTATCGATCAGTTTGTGATCGTGTTGATTGATGACATCTTGTATATTCTAAGACTCCTTTGGAGCATAAGGAGCATTTGGGGGTACCATCAGCTGATAGTAAGAGATCAAGATGTCGCAAAGACTGCTTTTCGTACGAGGTACGGACACTTTGAGTTCTTGGTTATGCCGTTTGGGTCGACCAACGCGCCTGCAATCTTTATGGATCTGATGAACCGATCTTCCGAGAATTTATTGATCAGTTTGTGATCGTATTCATTACGACATCTTGGTATATTCTAAGACTCCTTTGGAGCATAAGGAGCATTTGAGAATTGTCCTTCAGACGTTGAGAGACCAGCAGCTGTATGCTAAATTCTCCAAGTGCGAGTTTTGGCTGGATCGCGTTGTATTTCTGGGTCATGTTATTTCAGCCGAGAGGATTTCTGTGGATCCCAGTGTTGGTGGTCCGGATCCGCCCCCCGGCCAGGCAGCGGAAGAACGATAAACAGAGAACCGGGAGGCGATCAATACGAAAAACTAATCAATATACTACGACATTCATAGGATGTTTTAAGCGTGTTACCTTGCTGGCACTTGTGCCTGGCTCCAACCGGTGTTTCAAGAACCCGGCTCTTCTCGGTAGATTGCGGTAGTTACGCCAATCCGGTCCACGACCAGATCCGAGACTCCTTCGTCAGGCTGCACTAGAAGACCTGACGAGATCGGCACGAACGAATACTCCTCGAAAAACTAGGCCGGAACAA
>KV013962.1:146560-201442 GCA_001598015.1 Dorcoceras hygrometricum
TTTTGGACGTTCGAGGTAGCGTTGGACTCCTCTTGAGAAGCTCTTTCATTCCATACCACTTTTGGAAGCTGCGATTGGCTGGTTGTGGAACGCAAAGTTGCTGCCGCTTGTGCGTTGTGTAGTTCATGTAGAACTTCGTTCTTTTTACAATGAGATCTTGTTCCTAGCCTTGAATTAAGCTTCCAGTGAAGTTGTATTGGTAGGATTGATTCCTGGTTGAACTTGACTCCCAGCCGTGAGTTTTTGTAGTTGACCGTGACTTTATGTGTAATGCCTGAGATCTGTTGTGCATGTGTTTAGCAGGTGTTGGAATCAGATTTCTCGAGCCTGTATTGTGGTAATCGTTGCACAGAAATTGGAAGGTACGGGTTGAGCTTGTAAATGCAGCGGGTGTATGGCTGGGATAATTTGTAGTTGCTGGTTTGATGGCTGTCGTGTGTAATTGCAATTGTGAAGTTGCTGTTTCATGAGATGGCCGTGATTATTATTGTGTGCGATTGCTGTTGTGCATATGATTTATGCTTATTGTTCAACATGTTGCATATACGCATTATCATCTCATTTCAGCTTTTGCAGCCATTGTATCGTTTTTGTTGCTCTGTTCTTACCAGGATGAGAGGGCGAGCGGCGATACCGCACTCTCATCTCACTGCTGGGATTTGTTAGCCCTCATGCGCCGAGTGGTTAACTATCACAGTTCATGAGTTGTGCAATAGCAGGTTGAGTTGTTTGATGCATCTGGTATTCGGGTGTGGTGTCAAGGCGAGTGGCTCATTACCACACTTTGAACACACCCCATGGCCACTGTTTGTTGCAGATTCCGTTGAGCTGTGCATTGGGTTATTTGGCTCCCTTCCTTGGTTGTAGCCTCCGGCTGTTGTCCCTGGTATCATGCATAACATATGCATTTTATTCTTGCACTTTACTGCTGTTTTATGGTTGCTCTCCGTACTGGGGTTTGACCCCATGTCCCTCTGGGGCTTGGTTTGTTTTCCTTGCCTGTTTTGTTGTTCAGGTTATTCAGCTGGTCATGGTGCTGACCCAGCTAGAGGTGCCCCAGGTGGTGGTTAGAGTATCCCAGTAGCGTATAGCATATATTTATGTATCAGTATTGTTAGCCAGGGGATGCCCTGTGCTTTTGTTGTATCTTGTGATACTCATTTGTGGTCATGGTGCTGACCCAGCTAGAGGTGCCCCAGGTGGTGGTTAGAGTATCCCAGTAGCGTATAGCATATATTTATGTATCAGTATTGTTAGCCAGGGGATGCCCTGTGCTTTTGTTGTATCTTGTGATACTCATTTGTGGTTGTTACCAGCTATTTGATACATGTTTATGCTGTACCATTTGTTGTGGTGGTTTTGTTAAACTGGGATATCTATTTTGAGTATTGTCGTATTTTAAATTATATTGTTTTAAACCGTCGGGCCAAAAGCAAAAATTTTACCCGCTTTTTAGTAGCTTCCGCTTGTATTTGTGTGATTTTACTCTGTTGTGAGCACGAGGCCTGACAATAGCAGCAAGCTATTCAACTTATCCGTTGAATTCATTGATTCTTTAACAGTCAAGGGATCAGTTCCTTCTACCTCTGTTGCTGCAGTAATAGCAAAATAGATCATTTCAGCATGTCCAAACCTTTGAGGTGGTTTGATTGTCCTTCTTTGCCGATCTCTTACAAGTTGATAGTCATGACTATCAGCTGGTTGCTGTGGACTTATGTTTTTTCCTATCCATTGATTCAGTTAGTTCATCAACAAGCACTGAATCAGACATAGGAAGCTTCACCTCAATTTGATCACTCTTGTTCTCAGCCTTTTCTATATTGTCTGTCTTGACTGATTCAGTGTTTTGTTTTATGGGAACTCATCCTCTTGAAGATGACATCTCTGTAGACAAATGTTCTTTCTTTACCAGGCTCTATACATCTAAGTTTGTAACATTTCACTCCTTCTGGATAGCCAAGGAAAACACACTTGAATGCTCTAGCTTCCAGCTTTCCTTGATTTCTGTGTGCATAGGTTGTGCAGCCAAATGACCTTAGATGAACAAGAGTTTGTTTATTCTTAATCCATCTCTCCATTGGTGTGAGAAATCCTAGAGGCCCAGAAGGACTCCGGGTTGATGAAGTAATAGGCTGTAGTGACAGCCTCTGTCCAGTAAGTTGATGATAAGCCAGAACTAGGTAGCATACATTTCAATCGTTCCAGAAATGTTTGATTCATTCTTTAGGGAAGACCATTTTGTTGGGGGGTTCCTAGCACTTTCCCGTGTCTCATTATGCCCTTGCTCTGATAGAAATCATCGAAATCCTTTGAACAAAACTCGTGTCCATTATCAGTTCTCAAGTACTTGAGCTTTCTTTCAGTTTGTGTTTCCATGAGTGTAAGCCAGTGTTTGAACTTTTCCAATGCCTCATTCTTGTAGTTCAGAGCGTAAACCCATACTCTTCAGGTACAGTCATCAATGATGGACATAAAGCATCTAGCCCCTCCATTGGACACAATCTTGGAAGGTCATCATAGATCAGTATGCACATAATCAAAGGTTTATGTAGTCCTTTACCAAATTTAACACTGGATGCCTTTCCTTTTATACAAACTTCATAGAATTCCAATGAAGTAAGATTCTGAGCTCCAAGCATGTCTTGTTTTCTGAGTTCTTGTAGTCCTCTTTCACTAATGTGACCAAGTCTCAAATGCCGCAACTTGGTTTTAGTTAGTTCTTTCACTATGAGATCATGATTCCTCATAGCGGTTTTGCCTGATAGGATGTATAGGACATTTGTTAGAGATCCTTTCATGAAGGGAACCTTTTGATACTATCAATCTCCCCATAGTAGCTTTAAATGAGTACCCTGACTTATCCAGCACTCTAAGTGAGATCAAATTCCTTCTCAATTCAGGAACATATCTTACATCATGTAAAATTCTTTCTGATCTTTCAATAGCTTGAGGCTCATATCCCTCTACTTTTTATGGTACAACTCTTATTGTTTTCAAGGATAACTTCTCCTTTTCATTTAAATCAGACCATAGTTTATTTGGGAACGTGTAATGAACATCCATTGTCGATCACCCAGTTCTCATCACTATGATCTTTAGATATGCAGGGTACTTATGCACTCTCATATACAACCTATGCAATGGCTAAATCACCTTGATCCTTATTGGGTGTCCTTTTTTCTCTCAAGGAAATCTCTTAAATAGTTGTTTGTGACAGTGAAAGTATTTCCCTTTCTATAGCTTGTTTCTTGATTGCTTCTTGATCTGCTACGTGGGTTCCTTTTATCATTCCGATGCTCAGGTCTTCGACGAGCCAAGAGTTTGTCACCAGATGATAGTTTTTGTCTCATAGTGCATATCTGCCTCTTTTGATCTTAAGGCTTTCTGTTACATCACTCAGGGATATCATATCCCTGGAATCCTTCAATGTTTCAGCAAAGGTTGTATGGGATTTTGGAAGATAATTCAGCAGTATGATAGCTTTGTCCTCCTCTTGAATTTTGATTCCAATATTCTCAAGATCAAGGAGAAGTTTGTTGAAATGATCAAGATTATCTCTGATTCCCTTTGCATCATGCATCTTGTAGCCAAAGAACTTATTTATCAGATATATTCTATCTTGGAGAGATTTATTCAGATAAAGTTCTTTGAGCCTGTTCCACAATCCAGCAGCCATTGTTTCTGATGAAACTTCCCAAAGAACTTTATCATCAAGGTGAAGAGTTAGAGTGCTGAAGGACAACTCCATTCTATCAGATTTTTCTTCTGCTGAAAGATATTCTGAAAATGATTTCAAGCCACCTAACTCTTTGTCCACCTTTTGTTGAACCATGATTGCATATATGCGATGTCTCCAGATTTCAAAATCTCCCTTTCCATCAAACCTTTCCACTTTCACCTTAGTCGAAATCGTTATATTCCACAACGATCAAGAACTGTGCTCCGATACCAATTTGTTGTGTAATACTTGCAAGAATCACGATGATGTTTTGATAATAACAATCTGTTATATAGTTGGTTATATGTGTTATGAATCAAGAATGCTATAGATTGAGAATCATGCACACATAATACAGAATTGATACAAGATTTACGTGGTCTGATCAAATTGATCTCATCGCGGGAGGGGAAGGCTTCTTTCTTTATTGATCTCAAGGTATAAGTCGAAGCCTCAACTCATTCAATACAAGAACACATGTCTACACAAGAAACTATAAGCATTGATCACTCTCGCATATCTTCCTCTCCACAAGTATGCTCTCTTGATCAGTAAGCTTCTGCTAGTTTCTTCTTCTATCTGATTATGTTTTCTGTATTCTCGAGTATAATACACGCTAGGTGACAATATGAGGGAGTGAGTTTTATACTCACCTATGGAATTCATGTCTAGTATATATATATATATATACATCAGTGATCCAACTGACCCAATCAATTCCCTGTTCTTGGTCCACTCTATAACTGATTTACTCCAGTCTCAGCAAGTTAGTTGGATTTTTTAAACGAACTGTTTAAATGACTCACACATATTATAATGTAAAATCTCTATATGAAATGATTTTTATGGATGCCCAAATTTTACTATTATCACTCTTCAACCATATCCCATTATCCTAACCACAATCCCATTACAATTAAATTTAAATTTACAAAAATAAAAATCTATCATAAGTTAAAAATTGTAAAAATAAGTTTTAATTCCAAATTATGTTTATATTCAGCATGTGCCTGTGCATTAGTAGAAACATCGCTCTAAGCTATTTAAAAAGCAGAGGTCCAGGATCCACTTAATCAGTCACCCAACAATGGCCATTTAATTTGCTGTTATTACGGTTGGTCAGTTTTGTCTTTGCCAAAAAAAAAGAAAAGAAAGAAAGAGAGAAAGAAAGAAAAGAGAAAAAACCGAGAACTTTTCCTTATTTCTTTCTTCTTCATCTCAACAAAAGATAAAAGATCCTTCTTACAAATTGCAAGACAATGATCAACCATTTTAGGACAGGTTGATTAGAGGTTAGTGTAAATCCTTCATTGTCCATTTTCTCGTTTTTAGTTCAATGTTTTGATTTTGTTTCATTAATAATTGGATAATTGTTGAGATTACTTTAAATTCATAGGTGGAGGAAAAATGGCATACAAGGTGGATCATGAGTACGATTACTTGTTCAAGATCGTGTTGATTGGAGATTCCGGTGTCGGAAAATCTAATATTCTGTCGAGATTTACTCGAAATGAATTTTGCTTGGAGTCCAAATCTACAATTGGTGTCGAATTCGCAACAAGGACTCAACAAGTTCGTTTCACCTCTCTCATTGTTTAAATAATCGGCAACATTCAAGTACCATCTTCACATCGATCTTCTTGAAAGACCATATGAATTTTTATTAAAATTTGTAATTGCATCTCACACCTTCTTGCCCTGCATATAAAATGTATGTACCTCGTTTATTCTGCATCTATATCAATATTATACATAAAAAAGAAGTTTATATATGTATCGATTCTACCAGAAATTGTTGATAAACAAAACATACACATAATGCATGCATGCATGCATGTTTGTTATTATTTACTTTCAGGTGGAAGGGAAGACAGTTAAGGCACAAATATGGGATACGGCAGGACAAGAGCGCTATCGAGCCATCACAAGCGCCTACTACCGTGGGGCGGTAGGGGCTCTCGTGGTGTACGATATCACGAAGCGACAGACGTTCGAGAACGTGCAACGATGGCTTCGAGAGCTGAGGGACCATGCGGATTCCAACATAGTCATCATGCTTGCAGGCAACAAGTCCGACCTCAACCACCTCCGCGGAGTAGCTGAGCACGACGCTCGCCTTTTCGCCGAGAAGGAAGGCCTCTCTTTCCTCGAGACATCTGCCCTTGAGGCGCTTAATGTTGAGAAAGCGTTCCAAACGATACTACTCGATATATATCAGATCATTAGCCGAAAGGCGCTAGCGGCACAAGAGGCCGATGCCGTTGTTCCAGGCCAGGGAACCGCCATCAAGGTCGGGGAGTATTCCTCCAACTTCAACAAGAGAGCCACCTGTTGTTCTAATTGAAATAACCCAATGAATGAAAGAACCTTTGGTGACATTCTAGTCCAGCGAACTGAGTAAAATATTGTTAACTTATACACTGAATTTGCAAAACTGTTTTTCTTTATCTACTTCTTTTTGTCTTGGTATTGTTATCCATGCTTTCTTTTATATTTTCTATGGACTGAGACCAAGAATCAGACAATTTTGCTATTTTGATTATCGATTGCATATCCTTCTTCTGTTTTTTAGTATCAAACGATGCTCCGGAAACAGGAATACCTAGAGAGAACTCCCAAATAGTGCAGAGAAGAATAAGCCCGCATGCAAGGGCGGAGCCAGGAGCAAAATGTGAGAAAGATCAAATTTTAATATGCATGACAATAAAGTTTGAATTTGTGATAATTATATCAAATAGTATATAGATATCAATCATAACAAATTTACAAAATAAATTATTTCTCTTGTATGTATTAGAATTTACAACTTTCTTTATCATATATACAAGGTAATCTATAATAAACTTTAGCAATTTAACAACTCAATATACACAAACAAAAGGTCATTAAGAAACTCATAATATTCCATTTTATAATAAAGTATTGTCTTCACTATAGTTATATTGTAGAAAAAGATCATGTTTGTGTGAACTCAAACGAGTTTGTGTGAATTCTAAATGAAGCAAACGATTGAAATCACACCTACAGACATCATGAGAGACAACGAGTTTGTGTGAACTCGAAAAAAATATATAGAAAGAGACAAAAATCATTTAATTATGAATGTATATGAAATTATGCATACCTAACTCATATCCATTTATACTTATTGAACTTAACTAATACACCATGAATTTCAAATATCTAGAATATCTGAGTTATTTGAAATTCATTGTAGTCGTTATAAATAGAGTGTAAATAAGTGGATGAAGAATATGCGTTTCGAATATTTCCACCCCAACTCAACCTTAATTACGAGTGAATGAGTATCAAATGATTCAAACCAAAATTGCAGGAAAGGAATCGATGCAAAAATGTGATGCAAGGGAATAATCTACTCGAATTGTTCAGTTATGTTATTAAATTGATTTCGTCATCAAATTAAATTTAATTATATTACCATTTTTCTCATTCAACTGGCACAATCAGTTGTGGCTAGAATCCAATTAATTTGCTCAACTGGATTCTTCATTGAATAAAAATAAATTCTTTTGATTCACATAATACAAAAATGTATCCTTTTTGATTTTAACACTTAAATTTATTTATTATATAAAGACATTATTGGCTAGAATTTATACGAACATATATCATACAAGTCAGGATTTTATAAATTCACAATGGCTATGCTTCTGAAATCAGCTCTGGTCGTCCTTGCAATTGTCGCTCTTACATCAGGTATCCAATCTCACTGCTATGTCATAGCTGTTTTGATAACTAACTTGGATTTTATTCGATGTTTTTTAAATATGAGCTTATTCCACAAATATAATCTGTTAGGATCTGTCGTCACCTTTCTTTTTACGGTCCACCAAGTCAATAAGATCAATTGGTGCAATATCAGTAGTTTGACGCACGAGAATTAAGTTATGCATCCCACTCTAGTCTCACTCATGCATGCAAATTTCATCCATAATGCATTATATATAGTAAATTTGTTGATCGATCCATCAGCTTATATAATTCGAGTCTGTTGATGCAGATTGCTTGTCGCATGCGAGAACTTATGGGAAGATTTGCGAGTCTGATTTTGCGTATGAATGCGATGTGATGGTAACTGAATCGTGTGAAGCCATCTGCAAAAGCAATATTCCTTACCCGCGCGGTTTCATTGTGAGCGAATGTACGGTTCCCGCTAACAAAGTTGAACATCATTGCCAGTGCAAATTCTATTGCTAGATCCAGATTATTTACTATATTTCATATATCTTAATTAATAAACTTTAATAAAGGCTGGTTGATGATACTTTTGACTAAAAAGATTATATGTCATCAGGTGACAAACCTACATGGTTAAATATGATAAGATTATATTCAACATGATCGAGTGGTCATTTCAACACAGTTATATATATAAATCACTTTGTTACATCAATTAGTTTATTCGGGGTAACCTAGTTGTTACATAAAATATACAGAAGCGTTCTTTCATTAATCTAGAGAAAATAAATTATTTTAACAGAAAATCGTAAAATTCCAAACAACCGTATTGCACCCGTGAAAATTATATAATTTATTATGTTATTTCTTTTTCACAATATTTTGCAACAACTCATTCACTTATACATAGATCTATTCATGGGGCTATGGTATTATACTACATTTCATAATTCGAATTGAACAAACTAAAGGTAATATTTTAACTAATTAAATTTATAATTTTATATTATTTCTTAGATATATATAACGTTTCATATAACTATTAAATACACTCATACTTTTTTAAAGTAAAGTTATTATTTTTTACAGTATTTTTTATACATACCAAAACATTGATTACCGTTGTATCCAAATTATATAAATTGAAGAGCAGATCAGTTTGAGAATGTTCTACAACTCTACGATCCACACACTCTCGCAACAACAACGATCTTACGAACTTATAAGCTTACAAGAGCAAGAACAGAGTTCATACTCTAAACCAGCTCAGAGCTAGTTACACACACACTTAGATTGTTTTCATTCAATTCTCTGTGTCACAAGACATTTGTACACACACATTGTAGTGTCGAGATTATCTTGTATAATCATAAACAGAGTGTTGAGTGCTAGAATAGCAAACCAGCTTAGAGCTGTGTTCTTTGTATCGCAGATCATAAGTCTATCTCTATTGTGGTGAGACTAGGAGTTCTTGCAGCTGTTGGCTGCCGGATCGGATTTGTATAAGGAGTTGTATAAATCAAATCTTCTAGTGGAAAACCTTTCTGTGAGGAAGAAGGGGAGACATAGGAGATTAAACTTCGAACTTCCATAAACAAACTTGATCTCTTTTATTTACTGCTTTACGCATTTAACTGCTCACTAGTGAATCGTGTTCTTTCCGCATAAACATTTTTATTACGCGAGAACATATTATCACTGAGACCTCCAAGCTGGTAACACAGCTTAGAGGTTAACAACGAGTCGTAAAATCTTTTAAAACTATTTTTCGTTAAAATTAGCAGAGGAGTTCATTCACCCCTGCCTCTGAACTCCCGAGCCCTATTTTCAATCCTAACAAGTGGTATCAGAGCTCGGAATCTCAGTGCTTGAACAGCGTTATCATTTATATTCATTAAATATGTCGATTTCTCAAAACAATATTCCTATGTTTTTGGAAGAAGAGTACGACGTCTGAAAGATCCGAATGCAAGCGCACCTCGCATGTCATGACGATGATATGTGGTTTGTTATAACAGACAGACCTGATGGTCCCGGAAATAGGATCACTAAGCAAATAGGAGTTCAGAAGGGGGGGTTTGAATGAACTCCTTCGATTTTTCTATTTCAAAACTCTTTTAAAACGTTTGAATCTCAGTTTTATGCAAACTTCTCAGTCAACAAGATATGTGCGGAAATAGGCTGATTGGTTTGTGAACAATGAACAATGCGCAATAGTAAATAAATGCGTAAGTAAGAGATTGAGTCAAGAGTTTGTTTCTGGAAGTTCGGATATCAATATCCTACGTCTCCCCTTCTTCCTCCTCGGAAGGTAGCACTAAAAGACTTTGATGTGAGTAGCCTTTCTACAAACACCCGATCCCGTAACCCGCAGCTACGAGAACTCCTAGCGCTTTACAATACTTCACGCAGACTTCGCTGCTGGTTTACAAGACTTTTAACGTTTTTCGAACTTCTTTGAATAGACAGTTCGTTACAGACTCTATCAAATATATCAATGAGAACACGTATTTAGAGACTGTAAATATCTTCTGGTTTCAACAACGAACAACCAAAAGATTGACTCGAAGGTATTTCAAATGAAGATTAAACGATAAGTTCTTCGAGTCTTTGAGCTTTTGAAGATATCAACGAAGTGTAAGCTCTGTATGGATTTTGGCAGCGTGACAACAATAGATAATAAGCGAAGTGTGTCTTCTTCAACACCGCTGCTGATATTTATAGGCTTCGACTGCAACGGTCATATTAATTCTCCAAAGGAAATGAATCCCGTTTGAATTACTGCCAAAATCGTACACCGTAATTCCTGCTCCACTGCAAGGTAAAATTGCTCATCGACAGAGCCAATTTGTCTTCTTTACATTTTTGTGCTAAGCATTGAGAAACGGCCTCTGTACACTGTACTATTTACCCAAAATAGTACCTAACTTGTCTCCTTCATTCCAGGCAACTGTACGATCCAACAAATCTTTTCCTTATGAGTAAACGATCGTATTTGAATTACTTTGAGCTTGCGCCTGAAATTACTTTGATAACCAGCACTTACATCCATCGACGTTGTCAAAAACTTCGACTGGAAAAACGCTTGGAAGAATATACCTGCTGATAAGCATATGCGTTTTTCCATCTGCTGATTCCTTTTAAGCGATAAAACGATGTCGTGTCAACTTATTTAAGTGACGCCGTTTTATTATCTTTGTAAAGCATCTGCTGGTTGAAGTCACTGTAGCTGTCTGCTGATATGCTTTAAACAAAGCATCTGCTGATATGTCACAGTAACGCTTCTGCTGAATCAATCAAAACGCTGTCGTTCCAACTTAACCAAACGCTGTCGTTTCGCAATCTTCAACAAATATACTTAACCAACTACTGAACTCTTCAAGAAAGTATCTGCTGATTACTTCATCTGCTGATGCGGAACTGTGCACTCCAACGGCGTCGTTCTAACTTATCAAAACGCTGTCGTTTACCAATCCTTAGCAAAACACGCTGAAACTCAAATCGGTACCTGCTGATCGAGACAATAACATCTGCTGATTGCTCACGAAAACTCCAACTGCTGAATTACCACTGTAGATAGATAAGACGATCTCCTGTAGAATGCGACAACTGATTGTCCAATATCATCTTGTCTTATTTTTGTTATCACCAAAACTTATAAATATTGTCCTAACAAGACCCATAAAGATTATGAGTAGGGTTCATAATCTGGTAGAGCGATGGGCAGAGGAACAACAGAGCTAGGGTTCTGAGCAGTGGCGATAGTATGAGCAATGGATGAGCGACGTACGATGGTGAAAACTGCAAAAGGATTGGCAGGTAAATCGAAATGAATAGAACGAGGAGTTGTGGAAAAGGGGTTTAGTGATTCTGAAGGAGAAGCACGAGGAGAGCGTACTATGATTTGGATTGCTCGGATTTTCCTATTTCTCCCTCCCGAAAGACATAGTCCAATTCTGTGAAGGCTACCTTGGACCTCACCGTTCGTGTGTAATGAGATGTGGAAATAGACTAAAATACAAGCAATTGGCCCAATGGGCCAATGCTTGCGGGGAGCCTTTGTTTGCACAAAAAAATATAAGCCCAGTGAAAAAGCCCAAACCTGACCCAAACCCGTAGCAGCCCAAACTTGTAGCTGAATAAACCAGGCCCCAGCTTGAATCAAAAAGAGGCGACAAACCGGTTAAAAGAACGTGTAACATGGACAGATCGTGAGGTCATGGCTAAGCAAGTGGGGAAACTTCCTTCAACATAAAAGAAACGATCAACCATCAGAAGAAGGGATGAATCATTCAACACATTTTCCGCAAACAATCTGCACAAAATCTCTGCAAAAAATCATCAGTCAAATTCCTTAGTCTAATAGGATTTCAATATTCAGTTCTCAGCATCATTTTTTTTTTATACTTTTGTCTGTAAATTCCTACATCTAGTTGAAAATCAATCAATGTCAGGTTTATTCTAGTCTCTTTGTTTTACTTGGCGTTATATTTGTTTAGGAAATTAGAACTAACAATTCAAATTTAGTTCTCACGGTCGTTTGATTTACTGTAAATTCCTACATCTAGTTGAAAATACAATCAATGTCAGGTTTATTCTAGTCTCTTTGTTTTCTTGGCGTTATATTTGTTTAGGAAATTAGAACTAACAATCAAATTTAGTTCTCACGGTCGTTTGATTTAGTAGGAGTTAGATTTTTCACAATTTCACACAAAATTGGTGCTGACGCACCTGGCACGCCCAACAATTTGCGCAATAACACAAACAAGGAGTAAAATAAGGTATCTTTTTCTATTTCTGGTATAGTTGTACTAAAACGAAATAAATACTTTCAACAATATTTTGTTGATGAACACGAGCTAGTGAGAGTTTTTTCGGCAGACAATAAGTTTAAGCTTATGGTCCATCGTATTATATATTAATTACAGAATTTTATTTAACCACACGAGCTGGTTAAGGTTACGTTCTTGTCTTCGTTGTAGAAAATCCGAAGACATGGTAGATATGTTTTTAAAAACTATCTAAAACGAAATAAATACTTTCAAAAAATTCTAAGTTGCTAACTAAAGAAATTTTTATTGAACGACGAAGTGGCCGTTGTGGTGTGAATAAATATTTATGCTTCTTGTTCTGGTCGCTAGAAACAAGGTTTTTTAAGGGGCAGATGGCATGCCTTCTGCCTGTGCACAGTAGAGTCCAAGAAAAGAACCCCGTCAGTTCTTATTGTTCCAAATCTATTTTTTTCTAGAAAAAACTCATAAGATCAATCTTAAGCAAATGATTGAAATTCCGTAAGTCAACGTATTAATTTTTTTTCCCGACTACTGAGTTTATATGCAACCATTTACATGTTTTATTGTTATATCTTATTCTTAAAAATAACAGTTGTGGGTTTTCATTAAATAAATATTATATAAATCGTTTATTTAATTATTTATTTGGAGATGGACATTTTACCTTCTGGGGCTGGACCGAGAAATTATTTTGCCTGGGCCAAATGGGTAAGCATTCGAGATTCGTTGTGTACACGTTAAAAGTAAAACGCATACTGATCCACCAAAATATGAAAGATAAATATAATGTCAAGTTTATATGTAGTTCAATGACAACTACAACTACTTTTTTCTTTATAGTTTCTGAAATACCCGACTGACTAACTTATGTTGCACTTATTAGTAATTAATCGATCACTATAAAAAATGATTTTTGAGATAATTAGTAATTATCTGCGTTAGTTTATATATTTCTTATAGTAGTAAGTAACATTATGGCGTTTGATTTCATCAACTTTTATCGTGGATCTAAACGAACTCTTTATATTACGTATTTGTGTTAATTCACGCCATATGTCCATTGTATCTCACTCTCAGATATTATGTTAATTTATTGGTCAGTCGAAATAAATGTGATCGAATAACCCTTTGGCCAACTAATTAGCATATGTGAGTCTCGATGGGAACTTGAAAGTTGGCGTACGAGGAATAATTTTTTCACAACTTAATTTCGAAGATTGGACTTGAGATACATGCGCCATGTCTCGTCCGTTGAAGTTCGAAAATAGAGTACCCGGAATTCATTTTTATTATCTTAAAGATCCAGATGCAATATATGAAAAATAATTTCGGCCATATACATAAATAATATACTTAACACATGATTATTCTTGTGCAAACTTTTTAACTGTACAAGTTATTCTTAAAATTTTACATTATCAATTATGTGGATGAATTTGTTATTTTTAATTTTAGATTTTGTTTCTTATAATAAATTGGTACTTTGCTCCATCCCTTGCATGAATGGTCATTCGTCTAGCAAAATTTCGAACTTGAAAAGATTTTTTTAATCTTCATTTGTTAACCGAAAAGATCCTGAAAAAGGAAGAATATAAAAACCATTCAAAACTTTGGCAAATTCATTATTAAAGACCAACTGCTGACAGAATATTTTCACGAATTTAATGTTCTGGATCTTGTCATTTGTTGCGTCTTATGGAATGACTGGAAACTGCAATACATATAAATCTTTATTTCCCTCGAAACATGGAAGAATTGTTGAGAGTTTATTGATAAGGATTAATCATATATAAAATCCATTACTTTTGCAATCACAATATCAACTGATATGGAAATTGATGCCCCTATAATCATCTCGGGACCCGAGGACCAAGCATCATGTGCAGACCCCGACTTATGCCGCTAATATCGGGAGTAGTTTCCGAGGACCCGTGCTCAGATCTCCTGAGGATGATGTCATATCTCGTAGAATCTCACCCGGATAAGTCTTTCCTTATTTGAAAAATCCAGGAACGATACGTCTTTCCTTATTTGAATGACAAGATCCCCGAGGATCGCGGAGAATATCTCGTCCGAGATACCCGGTGCAGACGAATATTCGCCAAGATATGTTCATCTCCATCGCCTAGCCCCTCTATAAATACCAGGTACGCCCTAGTCATTGACACACACATTCTAGCATCCTTTATTTCAAGCATATATTTTCCTTGCTCTCGTTTTTTCTCTCGCATCCCGTCTGACTTAAGCATCGGAGGGACTTCGTCGGACACACTTCTAGCGCCCTCTGACTTGTGATCTGTGGCTACAGGCACCAAGAAGAACTACCTTCCATCAACCAGTCCCGAGCTCTCTACGTGGTGGTAGCTCTCGATTGAGATAATTTAGCTACATAATTGGCGCCGTTTGTGGGAAACATAGAAGAAGAAAGACAAGATGCCACCAAAGAGGACTAGAGTTCAAGGCACTGGAGAAATCAGCCGCACGGAGAGTATGTCTCAGGGGTCGGAGAACCCCAGCCTCACTGTCGTTCAGATAGCTTAGCTGGTAGCAACTACAGTGGAACAGATATTGACGACCGACCTGAGTCACACCCATCGTTCGATCAACAATCTAGGAGATCAGGAAATTGTGGGAGGAGGTTGCCCGATTGAGGGAAGAAAGGATTTCGGCACCTCCACCCCCAGCTCGGGAGATCCCCTTTTCTGCTGAGGTACTGGCTGCTGAGTTACCTCAGCACTTCAAGTTCCCGAATGTTGAAGAATATGACGGGATGAGAGATCCCGAAGAGCACTTATCTCAGTTTGAGAACGTCGTCCTCCTCCACCAGTATGCTGATCCTATCAAGTGCAGAGTCTCCTCACTACCTAGTCCGATCTGCACAACAGTGGTTCAATCTCTTGCCGACAGGGAGTATCAAGAGCTTCCAGGATTTTTAGTCAGGCGTTCCTCCATCAGTTCGCTAGTAGCAAGAAACAACCTATGATTACGCTGAATATGTTTACAGTGAAACAGAAAGAACATGAGAGTTTTCGGGAATACATCTAGCGTTTCAGTATAACTATTATCGAGGTGCCATCCGTGGGGTCGGATTTGCTGATCAGAGCGTTCATCCAGGGGTTGCGAGGGGGTGATTTCTTCAAGTATTTGGTCAAAAAGCCTCCGAAGACATTTGATTAGCTTCTCACGAAGGTCGAAAAATATGTCAACGTGGAGGAGATACAGTCCTCGAGAAGAAGTGAACAGAGAGTACCATCTCGGACTGGTCGGGACACTCGGACAGAGAGACCCACACCGAGGCCATCCAGGCAGGAACCCCCTTTGCTGCTAGGGGAATTCATCGCTCGAACACCATTGAAAGTGAGCAAGGTCCGATCTTTGGGGATTTGTGATGAACGAAAAGTAGTGCAACGACCTCGGGGGAGTGACAGGGCCCAAGGAATCTCAGGTTAGATAAGTTTTGTGATTTTCAAAGGGATTATGGTCACACCACCTCGGAATGTCGACATTTGAACAATGAGTTGGAGCGCATTATACAGAGTAACCCCGACGTGTGGAAAATGCTAGTGGGGGATGGACAACCTCGGGGGGAGAAGAGGACCCGAGGAGGAGAAAAGTGGCTGCAGGATAGAGGCCCTCAGGGAAAGAGAGGACACCATGGAATCAGGATTGGGACCCTTCCCGAGGAGAACAGAGATCACCTCAGCCTCGGGGAGTTATCCAAATGATATCGGGAGGACCTATTGATGGGGACTCTAATCGGGCGAGGAAGGCGCGGTGTCGTTGGATGGAAACCATGGAGGTCGAGAGGAGACGCTCTTATCTCATTTGGTCCCGAGGACTTACCGACAGATGTCGAGGCACATAATGACGCTCTGGTTATCCATAAGGCACATAATGACGCTCTCGCATCCCGCCTGACTTAAGCATCGGAGGGGCTTCGTCGGACACACTTCCGGCGCCCTGTGACTTGTGATCTGTGGCTGTATGCACCAAGAAGAAGTACCTTCCATCCACCAGTGCCCGACGTCCCGAGCTCTCTATGTGGGATAGCTCTCGATTGAGATAATTTGGCTACATAATTGGCGCCGTCTGTGGGAAACGTAGAAGAAGAAAGACAAGATGCCACCAAAGAGGACTATAGTTCAGGGCACTGGAGAAACCAGCCGCACGGAGAGTATGTCTCAGGGGTCGGAGAACCCCAGCCTCACAGTCGCTCAGATAGCGCAGCTGGTAGCAACTACAGTGGAACAGATATTGACGAACCGACCTGAGTCACACCCGTCGCCCGATCAAAAATCTGGGAGATCAGGAAATTGCGGGAGGAGGTTGCCCGATTGAGGGAAGAAAGGAGTTCGGCACCTCCACCCCCAGCTCGGGGGTCCCCTTTTCTGCTAAGGTACTGGCTGCTGAGTTACCTCAGCACTTCAAGTTCCCGAATGTTGGAGAATATGACGGGATGGGAGATCCCGAGGAGCACTTATCTCGGTTTGAGAACGCCGCCCTCCTACACCAGTATGCTGATCCTATCAAGTGCAGAGTCTTCCTCACTACCTTAGTCCGATCTGCATAACAGTGGTTCAATCTCTTGCCGACCGGGAGTATCAAGAGCTTCCAGGATTTTAGTCAAGCGTTCCTCCATCAGTTCGCTAGTATCAAGAAGCAACCTATGATTACGCTGAATCTATTTACGATGAAGCAGAAAGAACAGGAGAGTCTTCGGGAATACATCCGGCGCTTCAATAGAACTATTATCGAGGTGCCATCCGTGACGCTGGATTTGCTGATCGGAGCTGTTAGGACTGATTTGAAGAGATAGCAGGCGCTGTTGTCAAGAATTAAAAATTTTGCGCGCTGCTTATCATAAGGATGAGGTGCAATACCTCTGGTTCTTGAACACTAAAAACAGAGCACCGGAGACAAATTTGGTATGAATTAAAATCATGCAGAAAACACCAGAACTGAATCCTAATATTTTAAAACGTTGCAAACAGATTTCTGTTTACAGAAATCTGTTCGACTTACTGTGTGTGTAAGTGTGTATGCGTGAGTGCTAACAGTAAATGCAAGTGCTGAAAGCTTAAAGAAAAACAGAATACAATACTCAATCGATTTTTTTATGGAAGTTCGGACTTCAATGTCCTACGTCTCCCCTTCTTCCACCTCGGAAGGTTCCACTAGAAGATTTGATCTATACATCGTGTACAGACCCGATCCCGCAATCAGCAGCTGCGAGAACTCCTAGACTCTACCAGCCCTCGGCTGTTCACTCAGAACTTGTTTAACGTCTCTGTTCAAAGACTACATACACAGAGTTTAACGTCTTCGTGCTTGGACGGTAACTGATTGTGAATTGGTTTTGAGATTCATTCACTAATGAATGCGAATGAATATCTGTGTGTGAGATTTTTAGAATGAAGCGCTCAACTCTCTGTTTCTCTATTTCTCACACACTAGGGAAGTTCTCTACAAAAGCTAATTCTAGCTCAGCTTTCAACTCCAATAAGCTCCTCTACGAATGATAGTTGACAGCTTCGCTTCTGATTTTTCTTCCCTTTGATTGTTGTCTTCTTTTGATTAATCTTTTCTGTGCAACAACAACTCTCTCAACTACTGCTCCTCTTCAATGGCGTTCCTCTCATATATAAGGCCTCTGTTCAAATTAAATCCGTTGGACACAAATTCTTCCGGTTCAAATGTGTTCTTTAAAGTACCGACATGGATTGTCCTTTATGTCCTTTCTTTTACAGGCCTTTTTGTCGTCTTCAACATTTTGAATTAAGCTCAGAAGTTGACATCCAGCTTTAGTAACTCTTCGTAATTTGTCAACTGCTTCGCTACTGGTTGATTCTTCAATCACTGCGTCTGGTTTCTATGACAACTGGATTCCTGCGACTGGATATGCAAAGCACTGTAGCCTGCGACTGGTACATCATCTTGCGACTGGATGCATATCAACAGCTGGTTTACTGTAGCTCACGTCTGGATGAACTGTTGCTTGCGTTTGGATGTACTGTTGCTTTCTGCTGATCATTGCCATCGCAAAATCCTTCTGCTGATTCCTTAGCGCGAAGGCAAAACGCTGTCGTATCTATTAATTCAAACGACATCGTTTTGCTATCGCTAACTTCAAGTACCAACTGCTGGTTGTACAGTAGCTTGCGACTGGATACTTCTTCCTGTACGACGTCGCTCTATCTCTTGCGTCTGGAACATCCATCGACTGGTTCTACTGTAGCTTTCTGCTGATTGATGATGTCACTGCTGATGTCATCATTGCTGATCCAGCTCTTGCGCTTCTTTGTCAACTGCTGATTCTTGATTTCTTTCAATCAGAAATGCTGACGTCATCGTTGCTGCTCGCAGCTTCTTCCAGTAGACTTGCTGACGTCATCATTGCTGAATCCAGATTTCTCTTCGCTTCAATCCAACAGCTGATTTCTTCTTTCTTTGCGCTACTGATTCCAGACTTCTACTGTTCATCTTCTTCTTCGAACCTTTCTCCAGCCTTAGCGAATATCACAGCTGCTGGTCTAAATTGGCCTCTGCCTGATTACGAACAACTGACTCAACTTTGGACGTCTCCATTGCTAATCCAGCTACCGTCTAAAAGATAAACCAAAACAGCTGTGAACTTTATCATGAGATCCATTGACTGGAAAAATTTAGCTTCGCGATATCTTTCTTCGATAGCTAGAATCTGTACACTAAGTAGAATTGTTAGAAACACAATAACAAGTTTTGTGTAATTCAAAATTCAATCTGGATCTGTTGACACAGATCCATCAATCTCTCCCTTTTTGATTTACACAAAACTTTAAATAACAGATGCAAGAACTAACAATTCTCTCCCTTTTAATGGGAATAAAAAAGGGTTCGAAAAGCTGGTTTTAATCGAAATTTAAACAAAGCTCTTCCTACACTGTCACAACAAAAACAACGTGACAGCAGGAATATTTAGATTTTGAAATCAAAAATGATTTGGGAAGAACCGTATGCAACAGTATGCTATGATTTTGAAAAAAAAGATTGAAACTGATGCAGATAGCTCAAATTAATAAAGACAAAGACGCCACTCTCCCTGTCTTTTATAACATAAGCTCAAATCATTTTAAAAAACAATGATTGAAGCATCAGCTGAAATCCGCATAACAAACAGTTTGAAAGCTATCAGAGCACTTTAAACAATGTTTAAAATAACATATGCTACTGAGTCACTTATATGAAGAACCAGAGAAAATGTGACAGATAAAAGCACAGATTTTCATTCTCCTATTTCGTCTGATTTGCATGTCACCGAGCCTCGCTCCAGGTGATCTTATAGCACAACGAAAATAGGATCTTGTCATCCGCACGGAACTCGCGCATCCCGTGACAGTTCATCAAGAGAAAACCGATTCTATATTAAAACAGATCATTTTCATCTGGACTTCATAAAATAAGCTTATCAAAACAGTTAAAACATTTTAAACAACATAGCACATGCGTTTTAAAATGAGTGCTCGTTCAAGAACAACCTGCTCTGATACCACTTGTTAGGACCGATTTAAAGGACTAAGCAGGCGCTGCTTAGAAAGATTAAAAAATTTTGCGCGCTGCTTATCATAAGGATGAGGTGCAATACCTCTGATTCTTGAACACTAAAAACAGAGCACCGGAGACAGATCTGGTATGAATTAAAATCATGCGGAAAACACCAGAACTGAATCCTAATATTTTAAAACATTGCTAACAGATTTCTGTAAACAGAAATCTGTTCGACTTACTGTGTGTGTAAGTGTGTATGCGTGAGTGCTAACAGTAAAATGCAAGTGCTGAAAGCTTAAAGAAAAACAGAATACAATACTCAATCGATTTGTTTATGGAAGTTCGGACTTCAATGTCCTACGTCTCCCCTTCTTCCACCTCGGAAGGTTCCACTATAAGATTTGATCTATACATCGTGTACAGACACGATCCCGCAACCAGCAGCTGCGAGAACTCCTAGACTCTACCAGCCCTCGGCTGTTCACTCAGAACTTGTTTAACGTCTCTGTTCAGAGACTACATACATAGAGTTTAACGTCTTCGTGCTTGGACGATAACTGATTGTGAATTGGTTTTGAGATTCATTCACTAATGAATGTGAATGAATCTCTGTGTGTGAGATTTTTACAATGAAGCGCTCAACTATCTGTTTCTCTATTTCTTACACACTAGGGAAGTGCTCTACAAAAGCTAATTCTAGCTCAGCTGTCAACTCCAATAAGCTCCTCTACGAATGATAGTTGACAGATTCACTTCTGATTTTTCTTCCCTTTGATTGTTGTCTTCTTTTGATTAATCTTTTCTGTGCAACAACAACTCACTCAACTACTGCTCCTCTTCAATGGCGTTCCTCTCATATATAAGGCCTCTGTTCAAATCCGTTGGACACAAAATGTGTTCTTTAAAGTACCGACAGGGATTGTCCTTTGTGTCCTTTCTTTTACAGACCTTTTTGTCGTCTTCAACATTTTGAATTAAGCTCAGCAGTTGACATCCAGCTTTAGTAACTCTTCGTAATTTGTCAACTGCTTCGCTACTAGTTGATTCTTCAATCACTGCGTCTGGTTTCTATGACGACTGGATTCCTGCGACTGGATATGCAAAGCACTGTAGCCTGCGACTGGTACATCATCTTGCGACTGGATGCATATCAACAGCTGGTTTACTGTAGCTCACGTCTGGATGAACTGTTGCTTGCGTCTGGATGTACTATCGCTTCCTGCTGATCATTGCCATCGCAAAATCCTTCTGCTGATTCCTTAGCGCGAAGGCAAAACGCTGTCGTATCTATTAATTCAGACGACATCGTTTTGCTATCGCTAACTTCAAGTACCAACTGCTGGTTATACAGTAGCTTGCGACTGGATACTTCTTCCTGTACGACGTCGCTCTATCTCTTACATCTGGAACATCCATCGACTGGTTCTACTGTAGCTTCCTGCTGATTGATGATGTCACTGCTGATGTCATCATTGCTGATCCAGCTCTTGCGCTTCTTTGTCAACTCTGATTCTTGATTTCTTTCAATCAGCAATGCTGACGTCATCGTTGCTGCTCGCAGCTTCTTCCAGTAGACTTGCTGACGTCATCATTGCTGAATCCAGATTTCTCTTCGCTTCAATCCAACAGCTGATTTCTTCTTTCTTTGCGCTACTGATTCCAGACTTCTACTGTTCATCTTCTTCTTCGAACCTTTCTCCAGCCTTAGCGAATATCACAGCTGCTGGTCTAAATTGGCCTCTGCCTGATTACGAACAACTGACTCAACTTTGGACGTCTCCATTGCTAATCCAGCTGCCGTCTAAAAGATAAACCAAAACAGCTGTGAACTTTATCATGAGATCCATTGACTGGACAAATTTAGCTTCGCGATATCTTTCTTCGATAGCTAGAATCTGTACACTAAGTAGAATTGTTAGAAACACAATAACAAGTTTTGTGTAATTCAAAATTCAATCTGGATCTGTTGACACAGATCCATCAATCTCTCCCTTTTTGATTTACACAAAACTTTAAATAACAGATGCAAGAACTAACAGGAGCATTCACCCAGGGGTTGCGATGGGGTGATTTCTTTAAGTCTTTGGTCAAAAAGCCCCCGGAGACGTTTGACGAGCTTCTCACGAAGGCTGAAAAATATGACAACATGGAGGAGATACAGTCCTCGAGAAGAAGTGAACAGAGAGTACCACCTCGGACTGGTCAGGACACTCGGACAGAGAGACCCACACCGAGGCCATCCAGGCAGGAACCCCCTTTGCTGCTAGGGGAATTCACCGCTCGAACACCATTAAAGTGAGCAAGGTCCGAGCTTTGGAGATTTGTGATGAACAGAAAGTAGTGCAGCGACCTCGAGGGAGTGACGGGCCCCAAGGAATCCCAGGTCAGATAAGTTTTGTGATTTTCACAGGGATTATGGTAACACCACCTCGGAATGTCGACATTTGGACAATCATTTGGAGCTTATTACACAAAGTAACCCCGACGTGCAGACATCGCTAGTGGGGGATGGACAACCTTGGGGGGAGAAGAGGACCCGAGGAGGAGAAAAGTGGCTGTAGGATAAGAGGCCCTCAGGGCGAGAGAGGACACCATGGAATCAGGATCAGGACCCTTCCCGAGGAGAACAGAGATCACCTCAACCTCAGAGAGTTATCCAAATGATATCGGGAGGACCTACTGATGGGGACTCTAATCGGGCGAGGAAGGCGCGGTGTCGTTGGATGGAAACGATGGAGGTCGAGAGGAGAAGCTCGGGGCCTACTCTCTCATTCGGTCCCGAGGACTTATCGGTAGATGTCGAGGCACATAATGATGCTCTGGTTATTCGAGCGATGATTGCGAACTATGAAGTAGCTCGTATCTTTGTGGATTTCGGGAGTTCGGTAAATGTATTTTTTAAGGGTGCTGTGGATCAGATTGACCTCCGGGCATATCGTATGGAGCCAGTACACACGCCTCTGTTCGGATTCACTGGTCACTCTTTGCAGCAAGTGGGGGTCGTTCAGTTGGCCCTCTCGCTTGGGTCAGGAAAATACAAAAAGACCAAGGTCGTCGAGTTCACAGTGGTAGACGCACCTTCTTCATATAATGTTATCCTAGGAAGACCAGCCATGACTGACTTCTTGGCCATGGCCTCGACCTTGCATCAGAATATTAAGTTTCCAGTTGGAGATTCAGTGGGTGAAGTGCTCGGAGATCGGAAAATGGTAAGGAAGTGTTATGCGGAGGAGATAAGAGTGGAGCAGAAAGTGGCTAAGTCCCGGGCCCAAGACCATCCTAGGGCTCAGGAGGACAGAGGTGTGAACGTCGTCGGGGAAGATTTTCAATTGACCATCGGGGACGAGGAAGAAGAAGTAGTCCTAGTTCCTCCAGTCGGGGTTGTGAAGATAGCCAAGACTCTTCCAGAGGATGTGCAAGCACAGTTGCTTCAATGCCTGAAGAGGAACAATGATGTGTTCGCCTGGTCCCCTTCCGACCTGAAAGGGGTCCGGCGCGAAGTAATGGAGCATAGACTGAATGTCTCCCCGAGCTCCCGACCAGTTATTCAGAAGAGGAGACACTTCGGGCCCAAGAGGATGCGGTGATCAGGAGTCAGGTCGGGGATCTGTTGCAGGCTGGGCACATACGAGAGGTACACTTTCCTATCTGGTTATCTAATGTGGTGCTAGTGCCGAAGGCTATGGGAAAAATGGAGGATGTGTGTAGATTTTCGGGATCTGAACAAGGCCTGCCCCAAAGATTGTTATCCGCTTCCCAGGATTTATTAGCTCGTCGATTCCACCTCGGGACACGAGCTACTCAGTTTCCTGGATGCTTATCAGATATCATCAAATTCCACTGGCCGAGGAGGATCAGAGTAAGGTCAGTTTTATTACGGCATATGGAACATTCTGCTATGTTGTCATGTCCTTTGGACTTAAGAATGCGGGGGCAACGTATCAGAGGTTGATGGACAAGGTCTTCAGAGAGCAGATCGGGAGGAATGTGGAGGTATACATTGATGATATACTGGTGAAGTCTCGGGAGGTGAAGAATTTTATATCTGACGTGGAGGAAACCTTTCGTACTCTTCGGGACTATCAAATCAAACTGAACCCCGGCAAGTGCTTATTTGGAGCTCGGACAGGAAAATTCTTGGGATACATGGTTACTCGTCGGGGAATTGAGGCTAACTCGGAGAAGGTACGAGCTCTTGCTTCGATGTGTCCTCCTCGGAATATTCAAGAGGTCCAGAGGTTGACAGGGAGGATTGCTGCCCTCTCCCGATTTATCTCAAGATCTGCTGACCGGAGTCTCCCTTTCTTCAAGATACTCCGCAAGGCCAAACATTTTGAATGGAATGAGCATAGCGAGAAGGCTTTTCAGGAGTTGAAAGAGTATCTGAAGGGCTGAATTGAACTATACTACGCAGGATAAGTTGGCTCTGGCCTTGGTTATTACAGCTCGGCGTCTCAAGCCTTATTTCTTATCTCACCCCATCACTGTACTCAATAACAGTGCTTAGGTCAAATTGTATCTCATCCCGACGCCTCCAGGAGACTTGTCAAGTGGGTTACCGAGATCAGTGAATATGATATACAGTTCAAGCCTCGGGCGGTGAAAAAGGCGCAGACGTTAGCAGATTTCTTGGCAGAGACAATACACCTCGAGCAGGAGGAGAGGTGGAAGGTCTATGTAGATGGGTCTTCTTGCTCAACTGGAAGTGACATCGGGATAGTCCTGGTGTCCCCCTAGGGGGAAGAAACAAGTCTGGCAGTCACTCTTGATTTCAAGGCCTCTAATAATAAAGTGGAGTATGAGGCCTTACTCGTCAGACTCTGAGCAGCAAAGAATACGAGGATAGCTCGGGTAGTGCTTTATTCTGATTCCCAGTTGGTAGTTCAGCAGAGCAACGAGAAGTTTGATATAAAAAATGAGAAAGTGGTGAAGTACGCGGAGTCGCTAAGCAAGTTAATGGAAACCTTTTCTGAGTTAGTTCTGGAACAGATACCTCGGGAAAGCAATGAAAAAGCGAACAGGCTCTCAAGGATGCCTAGTATCTTTCTCCATCCTCAGGAAAAGAAGTGCAAGGGAAGGAATTGGTATCACAAATATATCAGGTCGGGCAGAATCATGGAAAAATACCGTCATCAGACTGGCGACATGACATCGTTGAGAACATCCTTAGAAGAGTCGTGCCCGAGGACCCACGTCGGGCTCGGGAAATCAAATGATGGATCCTGCGCTTGGTGATGCTGGATGATAAATTGTATATGTGGTCTTTTTCACGACCACTACTGAAGTGTCTGGGTCCCGAAGAGGCCAGATATGTATGAGAGAAATCCACGAAGGGTGTTGTGGAAATCATTTGGGCGCAGTAGCTCTAGCTCGGAAGGCTCTACTTGCAGGTTTCTTCTGGCCTACTATGCAGCAGGATTCTACCGCTCTTGTCCGATCTTGTCAGGGCTGCCAAAGACATGCTAACCTACAGAAGCAGCCTGCCGAGCCCTTGAGGACCGTTATCTCCTCGTGCCCGTTTGATCAGTGGGGCATGGACATCGTGGGACCTTTCCCATCTACAAGAGGGCAGAGGAAATCCTTATTGGTTGCTGTTGATTATTTCTCTAAGTGGATGGAGGCAGAACCCTTAACGAAGATATCCGAGGCCGATGTATTGAAATTTCTTGTAAGAACATTGTATGCCATTTTGGGATACCTAGAAGACTTATTTCAGACAATGGGAGACAATTCTGTGGGGAAAAAGTTCGGGAATGGTGTCAAGAGTTGAAGATCGAGAAGGTTTTTGTGGGGACCTCGATTACTTCTCTAATCTTATGGGGCGACTAATAAGCTAACCTAGTTATCTAATGGAATTTTTTTTTTAAATCTATTTCTTCCATTTTTCTCGCTGAAATCTGAACATGCTTCCATTAATTTAAAGAAACTCGAGAACAAATAAAACATGAGTCTAACGCATGTTATGTAGATGTCAAACTCAAAAGTTACTACAATACAACTTGATTTAAATATACAACAGACATCAGTATAGCCACTACAACAGTTTTGAGTTCGAGGTCCGACTGCTCTACTTCCTAACCACAACCCCACTTCTATGGTTCAATCCTCGAGCTATCCTTGTTGACTCCGACCAGCTCCTGCCCCAACTATTGCCATGCACACATACAAAACAAGGCAACAGCCGGAAAAATCCGGTGAGAAAAAATCTCAGTATAATCGACATATACATGAAATAACTTAAATCAGTTTATATCAAAACTACCATATCAAATCGAAATGAAATGAATATATCGTATATCTCAAAATAAGAACTGATTCATCTCGAATCGATGCCATCAAGATTCGTATCCGATCTTGATATGGATATCCATCTAACGAAATCAACTCAGACTTCGAAAATAAGATCATATCAGACCTTGGCATTAGAATCAATTCATTTTCTATTTCTATCGAAGTAAAAGATCCACTACCTGTGATGGATCAACAAATATAACTTTAAGTTCTAAATCAAGAACAGTAATCAGCGAGTATGTGATTTTTCGGGATAACTCAAGAAATATAATTCTCGAGTATTCAAATTCCCTGACTCTCCATGTCAAACTATACCTTCGTTTAGCTCGGTTTGGACTGCTTCAAATCTGAAACATAACACCAAAACATTCATATCAGACTTCATTCTGTAATGTAATAACAAGAACTTATATCAGTCTCGGTTCAATCATTCGATATCAATCATCATTCAAATCTGAAAGGGAGTATAATATAATCAAAATCAGAATCCAAACTCAATCCAATACACGGCTCAATAATTTGCCCCAAAACTCATCAATTCTCGAACCGGCGGCGTAACCGCTAAAAATCGGTAACCCAAACTTTAAATATATCAAGATATCAATCAACTACAATCCATATCACAACCATATCATCACTACAACAACATAAAGAATTCGAAATCAGCAATACTATCAAGCTTCCTTTTCAAAGATAGCTCAAAAATCATAACTAATTCAAACGCCGAACTTTCCTCGATCCGTCTTGGATATACAATTGTTGTCCACTCAAGAACATATATATATCATCATAATCTGATTCCATAAGCACCTCAAAATCAAATCATAGTAGAACATAATAAAACTTACATCAGAACAAAGCCTTCGACGCGAGGATCGCAAATATACGATCGCTTCTAAATTCTGACGGCCGGATGATGAAAAATCGAAGCTTATAAAATAACCAAAAATGGCATGTGAAATCTCTGAACCTACTGCCCCTTTCAAGTTAAAATATGGTGGGGAAGATGTTAAAATTGGATATATATAAGCCAAATTGCAGTTTAGTCCCTGAAACTTCCGTAATTGAAATTCAGTCCTCGGCCCTCAATTTAACTCAAATTTCAATCCAAAATAATTCAAGAACATTATAATTTAATTCCAATCTCTAAATATTCTTAAATTTTATATTCTCAGATTAAACTTAATTAATCTCGGGTTATTTAATCAAATAATCCCGGGCCTTACAGTTTTCACCTCGGTAGCCTATCCTCAGAGCAACGGACAAGTAGAAGTCACTAACCGAACCATCGTGCAAGCTCTTACAGCACGGTTGGATTCATCCAGAGGGATATGGGTGGATGAACTGCCTAGTGTGCTCTGGGTTTATCGGACGTCGACCCGAGCAGCTACTGGCGAAATACCTTATTGTATGGTATATGGGACAGAAGCACTTCTACCAGTCGAGATCGGCCAAGATAGCCTCCGGGTGATGGAGTATGCAGAGGATAATGGGGAGATACGGGGAGTTGGATTATCTCTAGGAAAGAAGAGCTCTGGGTTACTGTACGCTTATCGGCATATCAGAGGAGAATGGCACAGACTTATAACAAGAGAGTTCGACCTCGGAGATATCAGTTGGGAGACCTCGTCTGGAGGAGGATACAGTATCAGGGAGACAGAGGAAAGTTGGATCCAAAGTATGAAGGGCCATACAAAGTGCTCGGGATAGCTGGAGTCGCGGCTTATTATTTGGAGGACGTACAAGGAAAGAGAGGACGTCGGCCTTGGAATATTATTCACCTCCGGAAGTACTATGCTTAGACTCTGCTTCTTTATCATTTGTAATACTCCTAGGACTTGCTCGGTTATCGCTTGTAAAAGCTACCTTATGAAATAAAAACTATTTTTCTCACAACTCATGGTTTCTACTATCAGACTACTCGGGTGGCAACCCCACCTGAGCGCATAAGCACGACCAGCTCGACACTTAAAGCCCAATTCTTATTGGCATCTGTGGCAACCCCACCTGAGCACATAAGCTCGATCTGTTCGGCACTTAAGCACAATTCTCATTGGAACCTCCTCGGGTGACAACACCACCTGAGCGCATAAGCCCGACCAGCTCGGCACATAAAGCCCAATTCTTATTCGCATCTTCTCGGGTGGCAACCCCACCTGAGCATATAAGCTCGATCCGCTCGGTACTTAAGCCCAATTCTCATTGGCACCTCCTCGGATGGCAACCCCACCTGAGCACATAAGCCCGACCAGCTCGGCACTTAAGCCCAATTCTTATTGGCATCCCCTCGGGTCACTTGAGCACATAAGCCCGACCAGCTCGACACTTAAATCCAATTCATATGGGAACCTCCTCGGGTAGCAACCCCACTTGAGCACATAAGCCCGACCAGTTCGGCACTTAAAGTCCAATTCTTATTGGCATCTCCTCAGGTGGCAACCCCACCTGAACACATAAGCCCGATCCGCTCGACACTTAAGCCCAATTATCATTGGCACCTCCTCGGGTTGTAACCCCACCTGAGCGCTTAAGCTCGATCTGCTCGACACTTAGCCCAATTATTATTGGCACCCCTCGAGTGGCCCTTCCACTTGAGCACGAGAGCCTGATCCGCTCGACAATTCCCTCTCTTGTGGGCACCTCCTCGGGCGACGGCCTCGCTCGAGGATGATCTCTCAACATGGGGCACGATCAGCTCGGATTTCTCCCTAGTTTGAAGCTTACTGAGAGTGGGAGACTAATCTATTCGGGGACCTGTGAAGCCCGAGCACCGTTTTTCCATACTTGGAGACTTTTTACGTCTTCCTCTTGATAAAACTTAAGTTTGGGAGAACGTTATTTTCATAGGACGTCCTTAACAGGATTTTCCTAACAAGATTACTTAAACCTCGGTTTGTGCGGGTTACCTTGCTTGGTTAGGTGTTGTTAGAGTAGATGCCCAACTAGCCAACTTGTGGCATGTGGGTTCATAGACTCTTGTATGAAACGATCTTTATATATGATATTCGCATTTATTTATGGCATTCTTTACTTTCATTGTATTGTATAATGATTAACAATTGCGTTGAGTAAAGACCTAGAATGCACTATAGTTTACTTTAGATGTGATAGTGGGTATGACGGCTATCATGAAACACATCTAATAGTCACTGTGTATTCTGAACACGTTCCTAGTAGATTGGGCCGTCAAAATGAGGATAAGGCCGCCCAAGCTCGAGACTAGTATCTGCGATGCAAAGTACCATGTTTCATTGGTAGGGAACATTGTGATGTTCCCTACCAAGCAGATAGATAGTGATCTGGTGATCTATCGAACTACCCTCATTCGGACTTTCCAAGTGGTTACCATTTGTCGAGTGGACAAGTCCGAGGTCTTGGTTGTGCTGATTAGTCCTCACGACTCGAAACGTCATTGAGACTCTACATGATAGGCGTCTCACTTTGACCCGTTTGCCTACTCACTTGGGGTCATTAGGCGGCGGGGTTGGGTGAGACCCCGATGCATGTAGGAGTCGATGCATCGTTGTCGAGGATTCACCGCTCGCAGACATGCGTGGATATCCTATGCTATCTGAGGGGATAATAGTGTATAAATGTAACGACCAGATCATTTAGAAGTCCACAATTAGAAAATTATGAGATTGAGGGATTACATTGCTATTTAAATTCGATTCTTGAATATTTCAGTCTATGTTATGATCAATATTTATATTATTATGGATTGATATTCAAATGCTAGAATACAAGTACCGTAGATGTTTAGTAACTTCTGCGAACCAAATGGATTCTTCATTTTAACTAAAATTCTCGGTTTCCATGTACATCTTTTGTTTTGAAAAACAGAGCACGCTTTCTTAAGAGTTTTGCATATTGATATAACGTGTTTATTTTCCTTAGTCATTGTGAATCATATAAATAGGATCTTAAGCTTCTTCATGCATCATTACTTTCAAATCAAATCATATTAAGCGGTGCTCGCTCTCAAAGAAACCGAACCAAAATACTTTCAAAGTGTTTTAGAGGAAACAGGCGGTGCGCAAGAAGTATATTGAATTTTCTGCTGTTCTTGTGTTAAAGATACCAGGCAAGTAAACTCTGTTTCTTGCTCACTCAATAGAAAGCATATATTCGATTCTGTTTTTATGTTTATGTATGAGTTTTAAAGGGAGATGGTTTCGACTGTTCTTCAAGGAAAAACCATGAAGTTCATGCTCTGTTTTCAAAAGAAGTTGAGTTACTGTGATTTTTAATCCAGAAAGTTTACAGAAAATGATTTGATGATGTTCGTCCAGTTAGTTCATGAGTTTCAGTAATTCATTCATCGAAGTAGCTTACAAGTAGCTTATTCGATCCTTTCCAGAAGTTTCATAAGATATTTCGAAGTCTTTAGAGGAAGGTAACCTTCGGGTTCATGTTCATGTTCATGTTCAGCAGCTATCAACTGTTCATAGAACTGTTGACAGCAATCGCAAATGTACATTAGTTACTAACTGTCGACAGTAACCTTTGTTTCCTTGAGTTTCAAACTGTTGACAGATAGGTACTGTTCCAATAGCTGTTGGCAGCAACTTGGTTTTCTTATAAACAATATCTGTTGACAGCAAAAATTCAGCAGCTGCTTTGCTTTCGCAAATTCAGCAGATGCTTTGCTTTCGCAAATTCAGCAGATGCTTTGCTTTCGCAAATTCAGCAGATGTTTTGTAAATCAGCAGATGCATAAATCAGCAGTAGCGACTGGTTGTAGCGACTGGTTGTAACGACTGAGTTATGCGCTACGACATCGTTTCGATTGATAATTATTTAAAAGACCTCGCGACTGATTCCTATTCGTTGCGACTGGTACTGTTCACCAGCAGATGTATTTCATTTCGTTATTTCAGCAGTTGCTTTACTTATTTCTAAGTACTGTGCATTCAGCTGGTATTAGTCTTGCGACTGGTACTGTTTACCCAGCTGGTCACTGTTCATTCTTCGTCTTCTTCATTAGATAACGAAAATCTCAGAATTTGATTCTTCCTTCAATTCTAAATTAGTGTAATGAATCTTTCGACTTATCTGGAAAGAAAACAGAGCAGAACATTGTTTTACGAAATGTTTTAAGTTATGACAATGAAAAGGGTCCCTAATGAAAGGGTGAGTGCGCGGCTGACGAACCGTGTGCCCTTTTAACCAGGAAGGACTAGGATTACAGGTCGACGGATCTGTATACCCCTTCAACCATGAGCCATAGTGCTAATACTGATATCAGGAGTTTGATCAAACGAAACGGACCAAATGTTTAAAGTATTGTCATAATTTTCCCAGAAAATTAAAGAAGAGCACAAGAGTGATTACGATCACAGTTCTTAAGAGATGTTTAAAGAAAATGTTTTCAGAATTGATTCATGCTTATGCTTTCGCTTACTATTAAACTTCATAAGTTATGTTACGCTTGTTTATTCTTAAGCGTAATGTTCAGACTCCAGTACATACCAGTTCTTGAACAATTGTATTCTTACTTCTGTTATTCCAGATTTTACCTGCTGGGCCTTCGGCTCACTAGTTTTGTTGAGTGCAGGTGAATTACAGCAGGAAGGTGGAGGGAGATGAACAGAATGGAAGGAATGTGTTTATCGTGGACAATAGAGTTTTGTTTTCTGCTGTTTCAAAGTTCATAGCTTCTTTTTGAGAACACTGGTGTATTTAACTGAATATTCTGGTTTAAGTTATATCAAAACAAGATCTCAGAATTTGTTATGTTTTCAACCAGACGTTATCACACTACGAGATGCATTATTGACAGATTGATATAGTTGTTCTCTTCATTTCCGCACCAATGCATAAATTATTCTAGATTTCTTACCCTTGAATGTGAAACATTTCAGTATACTCGTTTCAACCCAGATAGATAGTAACGATCCATTCTCCAACGTTTATAACTTTTGATTTCGTTCAATTGAACCCCAGAACTTATGATTATTCCGTCAAGAAAATGAGGGTCGTTACAATAAATCTCTGACAAGAGTACTAGAAGTGTTTTAGGTAAATGAGTTTACCTAGTTACACTCGCGATGTCACTATTCGATCTTCAAGATGTATGCATAGCTATCGGATCTATAGCGACTCTCGATTTACCAATGGTCGTTGATCTGATCGGGATATATGGATTGAAAGGACCGTACTGTACGCTAACCACGACCAACTGGTTCTTGCAGGCACTATCAGTGATACCTAGGGGATCATGGGGCGATGTTGCTAGACGCTTTACCATGATCCGATGGGCAAGTTCGAAATTGTGATTTCGGAGCCACAATGGTTGTGGGCCCACGGATAGCTGTATCCCTGAACCATTGAGGGTCACACAAGTACTGGATTCAAGATTCCCGCACGGAAACTGAGCTCAATGTGTTGAGCACTTGAGGAGGATTTTAGGGAGTGCGATTTCCTGAAAGTCAACAGGGGTCAAATCGTGATTTCCCACTGTTGAGGGGCAAAACTGTCATTTGGACTAGGTGATCTGAAAGATCGTTTTTCACGTCATAACATTCAGTTTTGGAAACTGAGTCGATCGGTCCGATCTGATCGTCGATCGAAGTTATGATGAAACTGTAGTGATTTATTTGAACCGGATGTTCACTTGGACCTGGGCCTGACCCAAGTCCAATGGGCCGGTACATACCCATTGTAAGTCTATTAATTGTAGACTTAGGGTTTTAACTACAACAATTAACCTAACCCTAGCTCCTTGAATACGGCCGCCCCCTCTCTTTCTCCTCCGCCGCCGCCGCCGTGCTTGCCACGCGCCGCCGCCGCCGCCGCCTTCCCTCGCCGGACTTGTTCCGACCATCGTGAAGAGGAGTTTCCGTCCGTGCTGATCTCGTCAGGCCTTCTAGTGCAGGCTGACGAAGGAGTCTCCCTTCCGGTCGTGGACCTGATTGACGAATCTACAGCCGCCTACCGTGAAGAGCCGGTCTTCTTGATTAAGGCCAACCTCGGTCCGCGTTCAGCGGTCGTTCCATTGACTCTAAACGCCCTATGAATGGTTCATAGTTTGCAGTAGTTTTTAATTGTATTGAACGTTTCCTGGCCTAATTTTATTCTTCCGCTGCCTCGCCGGGAGATGGGATCCGGATCCGCCACCGTTACCCAACAGGTGTGGTTCTGTGGCCCTCGGGTTGTTCAGGATATCCTTTGCTTCGTTCTCAGTTATAAGTGATCATTTATCTTGGTGGCTCGGTTTATCCCATTTAGTGTTTGTTTGTGATTTTTATTCTCGAACTACCCCACTTCGTACTTAATTATTGGCTTTATAAATTAATATCCCGAGGAAAAATACATGAAACAAAAGCGGAATTTCATTAAGACATTAGAATTTACAACGCAATGGAAAATTGAAGTACAACTATTGTTTACGGGAGCTCGGGGGAGTGCGTCTTCATCGTCCTCTTCCTCATCCTCCTCATCGGCCTCCTCGTCATCGTCGGGCAACTCATCTAGGGCCCTAGCCATGCTAAGAAACGGAGCGGGGTGCTCCTCCTCGGAGTAGCCATCGGCTCGGAACTGAGCCATGCAGCCTTCGAAGCCGCTCTTGAAGTAGGCCAGGGACTTCTTCGCACATAGGTCCTCAAACTCAGAGGACTTTAGGAACTCCTCCTTCCCGAGATCCCAAGCTTTGGTGGCCTCGCCTTTCAGAAGCTTGATCTCCTCGGCAGCTTGGGCCTTGGTCTCGTCGAGCTCGACCTCTAATGCAGTTTTCTTAGCAAGCAGGGCATCGAGCTCGATCTTTATCGCCTTCTTCTCGGCCTCGAGAGCCTCCTTCTCTGCAGCCAGAGCCCCCTTCTCGGCCATCAGCCGCCCTCTCGGCTGCTAGCCTCAGCCCTTGGGTCTCCAGCACCTCCCTTTGGGCCTCAGCCGCCCTATTCTCCTGGGCCCTAACCGCCTCTAGATCCGCCAGCCGCATCTCCAGCTCGATGCAATGCTCAAGTGTCTCTTCGAAGTTCCGGCGGATGTCATTCACATCCCGCTGAGCTCGAGTGAGGCGACTGATCAATTCATCGCCCCAAACCATTGCCTGCATAAGAGTCAAAAATCAGAATGCTAATACGAGCATAGAATGAAAGCTCGGGCAGATCGGGGACGTACCGGTGTGAATTGGGCTGCGAATAATCCCATGGCCTTGGGATTGGTGGCACTCCACACCCGAGCAACGTCTCTGTCTGGGACCATGTTACAAAGGAGCCCCGTTGCCACAGTCCCGGACGGGGAGACCACCAGGGAGTCTTGAAATAGGTTTAGGGCAGGAGCTCTCCCGGGACCCGTCTCCATCGTCGGTCCCGCCTCCGAGGAAGGGACCTCGAGAATGAAATTAACAGGCGTCGGGGATGGAGGCGTCGGATCGGGATGCTCCTCGCGCATCGGGTTCGGGGGCGTCAACGCCCGACGCTTCTCGGCAAGAGGAGTGGGCTGCGCCAGTGAGGTCGAGACCCCCTTTTTCTTCTAGCGCCGAGCCTCCTTCTCGGCGGGGGTGGAGACCTTCATCTTCTTCACCACCTTCACCGGGGGTGCGGCCGCCCCCAAGGACCCCGCCTCAATGCTCTCCTGCAGGGCCCTTAGCAATGCTGCCTTACCCATGCGTTCGGCTGCAAAAGAAAAAGCAAGTTAGATATCAGTTCGGATAAGACACAAGCTCGGGTACATGTGATGACACGACTAGGGTAAGACGTGGTGATACCTAAGTCCCCGACCAGCTCGACCTCCTTCATGCTGAACCCGAAGTGGCACAGGAGGTCTTCCTTGACCAGTTCGAGAGCACTGTAGCTCTGGTCACGCATAGCAGCGAGGAAGGAGATCAAGTTGGGGGATCGCTCGGGAGTTGAGGGTGTGAGGGTATATATGTTATCTCTCCATGACATCTCACATCGCCAAGGGTTCCTCTTCCGCCCGGCCCTCTTAACGTAGAAGAACCGACTCATCCATCCATTGTGGGAGCTCGGGTTCCCCTTGATTAAAGCATGGTCTCCCTTGTGGGAGAGGTAAAATTTCCCTGGTCCTAGCCTCTTAATCTGGACCAGTTGCATTAAGACGTAGGGAATGAGGGGAATGTTGTGGTAGCTGAGGAGGACGTCCAGAGCTAAGAGGAAGCTATAGGAGTTCGGGGCCAACTGGCTCGGGCTGACCTTGATATGTTGGCAAAGGGAAGTCATGAACCTCGGGATTGCAAACCTAAGGTCCATCTCCATTTGGTTTAGGTAGAAGGTGTGGAAGCCGAGGGAAGGACGATGGGCCGGGGAGTACTACTTCAAACTTGCCCAACATCCCCCCCTTTCTCCTTGATTAGGGAGATGTTCGACAACTTAAGGTTTGATGATTTCTCCTCATACCATGGTAGGCTCGAGGAGCCCAGATCGGCTCGATTGGGGAGCCAGGGCTCTTTTACCTCGGGACTAGAAGGAACGCTATCTACTGAATCAACCACACTCCTAACAACACTAGCAGTAGAAGAAGACATTCTCGAAGGTAACACTTACTGAGTTAAGAATGGGAGACTGAGAACATCTCGAGAGCTCGACGAGAGAAAATTCGGACAGAGTAACGATGCAGAAAAGAGTGAAAGTGAGAAATGAGAGGAGTTCGCGAAGTATTTATAAGAACTGGGGAGGAATCACAACCGTCCGATCTCATCCCCATCAACGTCCCAGATCATCTGGGGAACCCCAACGGTCACCTTGATTGTCGGGATCATTCAATCTAGATCGTCCGCTCATATCTTATCAACGGCTGAGACGCGTCATCACGCGGATCGTGATTTTCTCCCGAAAATACAAATCCGACCTCCATCTGGCCGTCCACGTGTCTATTCATCAACGGTTTGAGTACATCATCGTGAGGATCGTTGTTTTCCTCGAAATCATGGATTTCAGCTCGGGTCCTGACCTCAATTATGCACACGCCTATACTTCAATCCTTCGTCTAGGACTCGCGACGGCGGATACTCCTGATGTCCCCGATAATCATCTCGGGATCCGAGGACCAAGCATCATGTGCCAGACCCTGACCTATGCCGCTAAGATCGGGAGTAGTTCTCGAGGACCCGTGCTCAGATCGAGAGTATTTCCCGAGGATGGTGTCATATCTTGTAGAATCCCACCCGAATACGTCTTTCCTTATTTGAAGAATCCAGGAACGATACGTCTTTCCTTATTTGAATGACAAGATCCCCGAGGATCGCGGAGAATATCTCGCCCGATATACCCAGTGCAGGCGAATATTCGCCAAGATATGCTCCTCTCCACCGCCTAGCCCCTCTATAAATAACAGGTACGTCCCAGTCATTGACACACACATTCTAGCATCCTTTATTTTCGATTGTACGGTAGAATACATACTATTCTTGGAAACCTCCTCTACTTGCACCAAGTTTTGTCAATCTGATAAAAAAATTTGTAGTGATGGAAAAACAATTATTAAACCCTTCAATTTTATCTCAAGTTGCCTGGTTCTTACACTGTCAATTCGGCATCATGAGATGAGATGATGATGGTCCATCTCCTTCACATTAGATGATAAACACTAAATGTATAAAATCAAATTCTGTCCTAGGAGAAAAGGCAAGAATAATATGCGGTAATAATGAACTGATTAGCATTTTTAACAAACAATAAATATCATTAAATGACGCAACGGCTCAATCAAATCCCACGTGTAAACACAAAGATACTGAATTTGATTAGCATCTTTAATAAAAGAGCCTCATTAAACGAAGCAAATAAACTCGATCAAAATTCCTTGACGAAAAAGAGTCAAGATCATCTACAACGTAACCAAAAATCCTTCACATATTGGAGGTATCTTTGATCTAATACTGAGGTCTTGTATGCTAACATATTGCAATACATGGGGGAAAGTCTCTTTATAGTCCTCCTCCAATCTCATGCGGAAAGCCAGGCAGCGGTGGCATTGCCACCGGAATTCGCTCTGACGGCAGAACCCATGGCATCGTATAGTGTGTCGGAGCCAACGGTGGTGGTGCGTAAAATCGCGCCAATGACATCGGGTTGTAACATGTCATAGGATCCATCGCTGGTAACTCGTAGAAACCCTCCTGATTAAACGAAATATTCCCACTAGTTGAAGCACCCCCGAACAGTGTCAAAGGATCCATCGCTGTTAACTCGTAGAAGCCCTCCTGATTAAACGAAATATTCCCACTAGTTGAAGCACCCCCGAACATGTCATAGGATCCAACGCTGTTAACACAGTGATCATCTTCATTCAACGTAGGCATCATCATTGAATTCTGGTTCACAAAATGCAGTTCTTGATTATGATCCAAATTGGGGAAATGTATGATCGAGGAAATCGCTTGCTGGTTTATAACTTCAAATCCAATATTCCGTCGCTGAATCATCCCGGCATTGAAAAAGCTTTGGTTTTGGAATGTTGGATCTATTCTCCCAAAATCAATCAAGTTGAGATCCAAAACCTCTCTACTTTTCTTCAGATTTTCTACTCTTGAACGAAGGTCCTCTATTTTAACGGTCAACTTTGCTGCAAATTCTCTCAACCGCACTGCTGCGAGACCATCCAAGCAATCAAGCCAAGTGGGATACCTTGTTTCGATGTTCTTTTTCCGAAGTTTCGAAAGCTCATCTTCAACCCTTTTCGCCCTATCCTGGAAGAAATCAGACAAGCCATAACTCTTGATTGAATCCTTGTTCATCCCTTTGTAACTGTCGATCATACGTCGGGTTTCATCACTGTTTTGGGGCCATATGTCGGGCTCAATGGCACCCTTTTCTTCCCTTGGACCGTAGATTATCATGCATGCGTCGACACCGCAAAGAGTGGTCAACTGATGCAATTTCTTCTTCAATCCTTCTTTTCTCTTCTTGAAGGTCATGATTCTTGATTTTTCTTTACTTATAAAATCCATGTGGAGTTTCGCTCTCCCCATCTCTCGATCTGTGTTCACAACAATATATTCATTCAGGAGCGTAGATGACAGGAGGAACACATATAAATATAAAAGATCTGTTATTTTCGTGTATTATATATCTACATATAAATGGAATTTCTAAAATAAAAATTTACAGAATCCCCTGCACTTTGCTGGCCTCTGACAACTTACGGGAAGACAGTGACAAGAACATACATGTTTGTATGTAGACGTTAGTGGATTCCTTCTTTGGATAGAACTTGAGAAGATTTAAATGAAAATAATGAAGAGGGTTTTAAATTTACTGCAGTTTAAGATCTGTTATTATAATATAATGCATAAAAAAAATATGATTGACGGTTTATAGTGTGTGGAAATATTTACTTCTTCAATCAAATAACTTGCGAGTGGTCCATAACGTGAACGGAAAGATTTACTTTCCTATGTTAGATTTTAAATTGGAGATCAATTTCCAAATATAATGGGATTCCGTGGATTCATGGATAATTTATCTTAAAAGTATTTTATATTTCCTATTTAAGAACAACTTATTAACTTAGAATATTGATGTTCGTTTAGAGCAAATAAATAAAATAGAATAACATCTTTCTTGCCATTCGCATAAATATTGGTGTCATCGAAACAAAGCCATATTAAAACTATAATATTTTGAAAAAAGTATAATTACTATTTGTTGCTAACTAGACATTGCTTTATGATTTCTGAATCAATGTCGATATTTTTCATGCCTCGTGCCAATCAACACATTCCCGTATAATATTCTCATGTACGTTACCAATTCATAACTCTTAAGAAACTTGGTAGAGCTAGAAAAAAATGTAATTTTCCTGAAAATAAATAGGATATATCTATAAAAATCCATTTGGTGTAATTTCTTGGGGAAAATTTATACATTTTAGGGGATTGAATAAGGATTCAATCAGGAGTCATGGCTTGTCTGATTTCTTCCAGGTTAGGGCGAAAAGGGTTGAAGATGAGTAAACAGCCAGAAAACGCTCATTGACCCGCCAGAGTCTACTTCCCTGCGCGCACTTTCCACCATTGCTGCGAAACTTATGGCGAGGATCGATGCGATGAGCCCGATGCCCATTTTTTGCAGAGAGGTGATTCCACGAGGATGGCCTGTTTTTGCTGGGAAAATGGGACCATGAATTTTTCGTAGATAGGGATCAAGATTACAGCGTTAATGGAGCTGAACACGGGGATTGAGCCTGCTGGGATTTCGAAATTCGGGCCCAGTTTTTGACCCATGATTCTTGCCAGTCCGATGAAGATCGTGCAGAGCTGCGGACAGGTGATGGGGAGAGCTAAAGGTGGAAGCCACAAGGGGCAGGATGAAAATACAATTCAAATTTTTCAATCATGATTCATAAAAGAAGGCACAATCTTTGAAAATTAAGCTTCAATTGTTTGTCAAAGATTGATGGTCATTTACTGTAAATATTACGACTCTTCACACTCCTCCAACCTTCTATAAATAGAGGTTTTAATATCAGTTGTAGATCATCCTTTATGTTCCCCTCCCCTTGGGAGAGGTGAGAGCAACCCAGAGATTGTGTGAGTTTGAGTTTTGAGAGTTTTTGTAGAGTTGGTAAATATCTTGTAATCTATTCTTGTGAGTAATATGAGTTTATTTTTCTCTCAAAATTACCTTCACAACACAACACCTAAATGATCCATTGAATCATAGCAAGTGGTATCAGAACCTTGTTAGAGGTGTTGGTCGAAGTTGCAGTAGGCGTTCGAAATTTGGATTGTTTGCGACATGCTCGAAATTAATTTCTGAGCATACGATTGGATTCGTCTCGTCGACGGAGTCCAACGCAATAAACAAACGTATTATTTTGACGTGAAACGAACCCAGAAACTGCAATCAAAGTTTTGTCAACTTTCTCCGGAGTTACTATTAACCACCAGAGAAGACAACACTGTTCACCGGCGACACTTTTTGCCCCAATAGTAGAATTTCGATCCAGTAGAGGCAATTCAACCTTTTTCGCCATTCCGGACATAACGTGTGCTCCATTTTTTAAGATTCAGCCCCGCTTTTGGTGAATCAATTCTTGCAAGGCGATAATGTCCACAGAAGAGTCAACATCTTCCGAAGCCATGATTATGCTCACTGCCTTCACTACGCTGTGGAGACCTTGGATGGAAGATCTCCTTAGTTGTAAAGATTTGTTCGATCCAATAGAAGCAAAGGGTAAAAATCCCGATCCCACCAAGGAGTTAGAGTGGAGGAAATCAAAACGAAAAACTATTGGTCAGATCCGACAATGGATTGACCATAGTGTCTTCCACCACGTTGCACGGGAGAGACGCATATGCCATCTGAAAGAAATTGGAGGACATGTACCAGACAAGACCACTAAGAATAAGGCCTTGATGATAAGGCGCTTAGTCAACATGAAGCTAAAAAATGGAACTTCAGTTGTCGAGTATACCAGTGAGTTTCAGGGCTTGGTCAACCAGTTGTCATCTATAGAGATGTCGCTTGGTGATGAAGTTCATGCGCTTCTACTTCTCAGTTATCTTCCCGACAGTTGGAAACTTTGGTTGTATCACTAAGCAACTCAGCCCCAGACGACAAACTTACCATATCTATGATTAAGGATGCCTTGTTCAACGAAGAGGCCACGAAGAAGGACATGGGCACAGATCAGGCCCATGCCCTTATCACAGAGAACGGAGGAAGGTAGCAAGGGAGACCTCAAAGGAGCAGTAGAGGGAAGGGGAGTGGCACGAACAAGAGCAGGGGCAAATCCATGGATGGCAGAAGACAAACATACAAGTGCCATCATTGTGGATTAGAGGGTCATATGAAGAAGAACTGCTACAAATGGCTAGACGACCAAGGCCAGATCAGTTCGGCGAAGAACAAGGGTGGAGAAACGCTATTTACTGTTTCTGGAGATGTAGCTTTCTGTTCAACCCATGATGAGACATGCCTTCACGTCTGAAGAGAAGACACGAAATGAGTGGTAGATATTGTAGCGTCCTACCACGTGACTCCACACAAGGAGTATTTAACAACATACAAAGCCGGAGACTTTGGAGCTGTGATGATGGGAAATTCCAGTTCCTCTAGGATTGTAGGAATTGGTGACGTTCAGATAAAGACAAGTTCCGGGAGTACAATTACTTTGAAGGATGTCCACCATGTGCCAGATCTTCGGCTGAATCTACTTTCAGGAATATCCCTTGACAAACAGGGCTATGATAGTAACTTTAGCAAAGGCACGTGGAAGTTGTCAAGAGGCGCTATGATAGTCGCTCAAGGACATATTTGTGGCACGCTGTACAAGACTCATGTGAAGATATGTACACAGAGCCTCAATGTAGCAGAAAATAAGGCTTCCCAGAATCTATGGCACCAGAGACTCGCCCACATGAGTGAAAAAGGGTCGTCTACCCGATAAAGAAAGAGCTTATCAATGTTGACAAGAACGCTGCACTAGATCCTTGCAAACATTGTCTGTTTGGTAAGAAACACAGAGTCTCACTCATTCCTCTTCAACGAGAAGATCAGAGTTGCTCAGTCTGGTACACTCTGATGTTTGCGGTTCCTTAGAGGTTGAATCACTCGATGGAAACAAATAATTTCTAATGTTCATTGATGATGCTTCTCGAAAAGCGTGGGTGTATTTCCTGAAGAAAAATGACCAGGTGTTCGAGTACTTCAAATTGTTTCATCTCATGGTAGAAACTGAGACGGGAAGGAATTTTAAGTGTCTTCGATATGATAATGGAGGTGAATACTATTCAAGGTGTTCGATATGTATTGCATAGCATACAGAATTCGACATGATAAGACGGTCCCACGCACCACTCAGCACAATAGTGTAGATGAAAGAATGAACCAAAAAATTATGGAACGTTTTTAGAGCATGCTCAGTATGGCTAAGCTGCAAAAGCCATTCTGGGGAGAAGCAGTCAGATCCGTCTATTACCTGATCAATCAATCACCATCAGTATCACTAAATTTTGAAGTTCCCAAGAAACTGTGGTCTGGAAAGGATCCATCATATTCACACTTGAGAGTATTTGGGTGTTTAGTGTACGCACATGTATCCAAGGAGCTCAGACAGAAGCTCGATTCAAGGAAAAATCCATGCGTTTCCATAGGCTATGAAGATGATGAATTTGGATACAAATTATGGGATCCAAAGGAGAAGAAGGTGATCATGAATAGAGACGTAGTGTTCCATGAAAGCCAGACGATAGAATACATTGAAAAGCCCACAATGTTTCAGAATTCAAATGTTGCTGCTTAGATAACAGAAGTAACAACAGAACCATTAGTGAGAAACAACGATATAGTGCCAGAAGAAATACCAGAAGCAGAAGATGAGGAGGAATAAGAGGGTGTTGAGAAGAGGGAGCCACAACTCGCTATGCCAGAAGATCCAGGACCACCAAAAGGCCCAGATTATGGTGGATATCCTCAAATTGTTGATGTAGAATTCATAGATCTGAACGAGGTCAGATTCCATCTAGAAGATATCCGGAATCCGAGTACCTTCTGCTTACTGAAGATGGAGAACCAGAGAGTTTTCAAGAAGCATTGTCTCATAAGGATAAAGAAAAATGGTTGCCCGCAATGCAGGATGAGATGGAATCTCTGCAGAAAATCACACTTATGAGATCGCGTGGAACTTCCAAAAGAGAAGAAACACTGAAAAATAAATGGGTATTCAAGCTCAAGAAAGATGGCAGCGGAAAAGTGGTGAAACACAAATCACGATTGGTAGTCAAAGGATTTCAGTAGAAGAAGGGAATCGACTTTGATGAGATTTTTCACCGATAGTCAAAATGACATCAATCAGAGTTATACTTGGATTAGTCGTAAGTATGAACTTGGAGCTTGAACAGATGGAGGTGAGGACGGTGTTTCTTCATGGAGATTTGTAAGAATAAATCTATATGGAGCAGCCAGAAGGTTTTGAGGTTTCAGGTGATAATCTCGTGTGCAAGCTAAAGAAAAGATTATCTGGTCTGAAGCAGGTACCATGAAAGTGGTAAAAGAAATTTGACTCATGCATGAAGAGTCAAGGGTACAAGAAAACTACAGCAGATGAGTGTGTCTACATTCAGAAATTTTCAGACGGGGATTTTGTTGCACTTATACTATATGTAGACGATATTCTGATCGCAGAAAAAGATGCACAAAAATAAACCAGCTGAAGAAGGAATTGTCCAAGTTTTTTGACATGAAAGACTTAGAACCGGCTCAACAAATAATGGGAATGCAAATAGTTCGAGACAGGATGAACTGGAGGTTATGGCTATCTCAGGAGAAGTATATTGAACGACTGCTTGAAAAGTTCAATATGAACAACGCCAAACAGTTAGCATTCCACTAGCCAATCATTTCAAGTTGAGCAAGAGTTCGTGCTCCTCATCCAAGGAAAAGATCGGGGAGATGTCATCAGTACCATATTCCTCAGCAATTGAAAGTCTGATGTATGCAATGGTGTGTACGAGGACAGATATTCCTCACGCAGTTGTATGGTGAGTCGTTTTCACTTCAATCCCGGGAAGGAGCATTGTGAGGCTGTAAAGTGGATTCTCAGGTACCTCAATGGTACAACTAAAATATGTCTTTGTTATGGGGGAGCAAATCCAATCTTGGAGGGCTATACAGATGCAGATATGGCAGGAGACCCTGATAGAAGAAAATCTATTTCAGGATTCATCTACACTTTTGCAGGAGGAGCTATTTCATGGCAGCAAGACTACAAAGTTTGTTGCTTTATCCACAACTGAAATAGAGTATATTGCAGCCATGGTTCGTAGTAACGGTCACAGAGATCATCACGGGGGACTCCAATCCAGTTTCATTATAGTTTCACGGAACGATCACGTCACGAAATTTTTAAAAAATATAAAACAATAAAGAGTCTTGGATAAATATTTTATAATTGACTGAGTAATAGTACTTAATTTACAAATCCAACATAAAGTAATATTACTGATTATTCAACATTAATTAAAATAGAAAACACATATGTCAAATATGGCTTGTTTATTATAACACTTAAAATTATACAAGAGAAATAGTTGAACACAAGTATTCTCTTCTTTATAAATTTAGTGATGGATAAAGCTGGATGTCATCTCTAATATTCACCATCTTGGACGAAATATCGTGTGTTGATCTGTGAAATAATTAGTCAATTAATATGTCAAGTATATTCAAATGCATATATTTTTTAACAAAAAAGCCTAACAGATAACAAATATGGTAATAAAATGATATTAATATATTGAATAGAAATTAATAAAATCTAATATATTCACATATTAATTCACAATCTAAATTTTAACATATAAAGATACCTGGAAATATTTTTATGTGGACTAATACTAAGATGAATGCTGTGGGGAAGGAAATAGTTAGTATATTCTCCCTGGGAATCTGGTTGCAGAAATTAATCATTAGCATATGGTTGTGGATATAAATCAGTGTAAAATTGTCCCGATGGATATCGACTGAGTCGGGGACTTGAAAGAGAGTTCGGGTAGCGTTCTGAATGCGGATTTAATAGTACTTCGTCTCGACAATGGTAATCACCAAACTCTTGGTGACCAAAATAACTAGTAGCCCACTATGAGATATGCAGTCATAGTTATACGGTCTAATACCACTTGTTGTAGGTGATTCATAGTCAATGTAAATTTTGTCGACTGCTAGAATGCCCATCAAATTGATTACTCGTATGACCAACATATTGAGATGACCCCATAATTATATCCATAATTTCCATATCCACTTGCATCAGATGATGAATTTTTATTTGAGTCCCGATTTCTTGATCTATAGTTAGTTCCAAGTTGAATGTGAAGTCTTCTTATTTGTTCTTCGACACCCATATATGAATGTGAAGATCCACTAAAATGTTCATTGTCTTCAGCACTTCAGAAACCTGACAAACTTTCCAGAAAGTGACGTTGTCCCTCTACCCCAGGCGATAACCATGATCAGTATCTTGCGTGGCATAATAATTTTCATTCTCCCGTGCCCATGTCATGCCAGTGTCCATTTGATCATCTTGTTGTTCTTGATCAGTTCCTTGATTTTTCTGACCACTTTCTCGATTGTTCCCATCATTATCATCACTGCTGTCATTGGTGTTATTATCATGTTCATCACAATCACTCAATAAGATTCCCTTCCCTTTTGTTAATCTCGAGCTGCCCTCATTATTTTTCTTCTTCGAATGACTTTGACCACTATGACCTTGAACATTTGAGGTTTCAAGACCTTGATCTAACCATTCTAAGTCATCATCTTCAGATACAGGAATGTCAATATCTCTTGTTCATTCCTTTAAAAATATCATCATCTTTAAATATGTGATCAAGATCTATAGGGCTATAATAATCGTCATCTTGATTTGTATGCATCAAATTTTGCACTCTTAATCGCATATTATAATGGACATATACCAATTTATGCAGCTTCTCTATCGCCAAACGGTTTCGAAGCTTAGTATTTATCAGATACCATGTTCTCTATCGCCATTTTCTTCAACGAGAAGGTCATACCGTAGGGAATAAAATGTGCAGACTTCGACAATCGGTCGATAACCACCCAAATAGCATCGCATCCTCTTCTGGAACGAGGCAGATGCGTCATGAAATCCATAGCTATGTGCTCCCAATTCCATTGGGGCACTTCCAAACTCTGCAACAGACCACCAGATCTCATCCTTTCGGCCTTAACCATCTGACAGTTCAAACATCGAGCAACGAATCCAGCAACGTCGCTCTTTAGGCCAGTCCACCAAAAGTGCGGCTTCAACGCATGGTACATCTTCCGTGCACCAGGATGAACACTATGTCTGCTGCAGTGCGCTTCCCGAAGGATCTCCTCCCTTAAATCAATGTGGTTAGGCACAACCAGCCTGCCACGAAACCTCAAGAAACCATCAGAAGAAACAGAATAATCCTCAAGTTCTCTAGCCCTGACCTTTAACTTCAACTCGTGGATGGAAGGATCAGTCCTTTGAGCTGCTCGAATACTAGAAACAATCTGCGGCTCCACTTGAAAAGAAAAAACCACAACGCAATCATCAGCCGGATAGAATCTCCAGCCAGTAGTATTAAGATGCTCCTGATCCTTAGAAATATACAACGAAGCAAGCGTCTCACTAGCCTTCCTGCTCAAGGCATCGGCCACTACGTTCGACTTCCCAGGCTGATACTTGATCTCGCAATCAAAGTCCTTTAGCAGCTCCATCGACCTACGTTGTCTCATATTCAAGTAAGGCTGCGAAAACAGATACTGCAAACTCTCGTGGTCTGAGTACACCACAAATTTCTCGCCATACAGGTAATGACGCCAGATCTTCAATGCAAAGACCACGGCTGCTAGCTCCAAATCATGGACTGGATAACGAGTCTCATGCGGTTTCAACTGCCGTGAGGCATACGCAATGACTCGACCATTCTGCATCAAAACACAGCCCAATCCACTGAGCGAAGCATCAGAACAAACAACGAAACCACTTGATCCGGACGGCAGAGCCAACACAGGCACAGTAGTCAACTTCTCTTTGAGCAATTGAAAAGCATTCTCACATTGCTCAGTCCATACAAAACGCTTGTCCTTCTGTGTCAGTTGAGTCATCGGCTTTGCTATGCTAGAAAATCCTTCAATGAAACGATGATAATAGCCAGCCAGACCCAAGAAACTGCGAATCTCCGAAACATTCCTGGGACGCTCCCAGTTCAGAACAGCATCAACCTTACTGGGATCCACAGAAATCCCCTCGGCTGAAATAACATGACCCAAGAATACAACGCGATCCAGCCAAAACTCGCACTTGGAGAATTTAGCATACAACTGCTGGTCTCTCAACGTCTGAAGGACAATTCTCAAATACTCCTTATGCTCCAAAGGAGTCTTCGAATATACCAAGATGTCGTCAATGAACACTATCACGAGCTGATCTATGAACTCTCTGAAGACTCGGTTCATCAGATCCATAAAGACTGCAGGCGCGTTATTCAACCCAAACGGCATCACCAAGAACTCAAAGTGTCCGTACCTCGTACGAAAAGCAGTCTTTGCGACATCTTGATCCCTTACTCTCAACTGATGGTACCCGGAATGCAAATCAATCTTTGAATACACCGCAGAACCTTGCAGTTGATCAAACAGATCATCGATCCTGGGTAAGGGATACTTGTTCTTAACAGTCGCTTTGTTCAGCTGGAGAAAATCAATGCACATCCGCATTGAGCCATCCTTCTTCTTTACAAACAAAATGGGCGCTCCCCAAGGCGACATGCTAGGTCGAATAAAACCTTTCTCCAGCAAATCGTCCAACTGCACCTTGAGTTCTCTCAACTCCGCAGGCGCCAAACGATACGGGGCACGAGAAATCAGAGCTGTGCCAGGCACCAGCTCAATGCTGAAGTCAATCTCCCTCCTCGGAGGAAAACCAGGAATCTCCTCTGGAAACACATCGGGAAAATGTCGCACCACGGGAACGTCACTGAGCTGCACACGAGAAGAAGAAGATACATCCAAAGCATAGATCATAAAACCAGCATTCCCTAAGGACAACAGACTAAACATCTCCAACGCTGAGACTAACGGGATCTTCGATCGAGAATCCTGGCCGTAGAAGTCCCACTTCTCGCCAGACAAAGGCCTAAAACGAACAATCCCGTGGAAGCAATCCACTGAGGCCCTACAATTGGAAAACACGTCCATCCCAACAATACAATCGAAATCACACAACATCAGACGGATCAAATTCGCCACCAACACGTGCTCTCCAAACCGCAACACGCCATCTAATAAAACCTCCTGAGAAAACAGACTCACACCGCCAGGGGTAGAAATAGAAACAGCATCGCGCAAAGAAATGGTATGCAAACCATGCTCCACAACAAAAGAATCAGAGATGAAAGAATGCGATGCACCGGTGTCAAACAACACACGCGCAGGAAAATCGAAAACAAGACAAGTACCTGCGATCACCCTGCTCGGCGTCTCCTCCGCCTGCTCCCTCGTAATGGCGTTGGCCTGAGCATGCTGGGGTCCAGAATAAAACGGCTGAGACGACTGTCTGAATCACGACGGACCAGGCTGTTGGAACGGCCTAAACTGAGTCTCACCAGTTGTCAGGCCCCGTGCTAATTACTCACAACTAACACATTAAAACGCATAAATACGGAAGCTAAAATCAGGGCTTAAAAATTTTTCGAAATCATTTGGGCCTGAACGTAAAAACATACATTCGAAATATCGATAATCAAAATATAAGTTAAATCAAACTCATACAAACAAGTAGCAACTACAATTCAAATCTAATACATATCCCCAATACACAGCAACACGGGGCATCCCCCGGTTCAGTACATATCATAAATATAACTGGGACTCATGGAAAAGGGGATCGACCAGCTTGTACCACTGCTCTGTCCAGTCTGGCTACCTGAAGATCCTGCAAATGGGTAACACAGACCCCAGACACAAAAGCAGGAAAACAAAAATACGAGGTCAAGCCTCAGTACGAAGAGCTATCAAAACATCTAACATGCAACATGCCATAAATCAATGCTATGAATGCATGAGGGCTATCAAAGAATCGGATAGCTAGACCAGTCCATCAACTGGCAAATCGAATCAAGCCTCTATACCACGCACAGCCAATCAGCCGGTGGAAATCATCGGTCCGTGATCATCGGGGCCCGTCAGCCCATCATAGCTCGGTGGTAGACACTCGAATCCGGTAGTCACCACTCCGATGATAGCGTTGGACTTTGCAGGCACGACTCATCAGTCAGCCAGTCACAACGTGGCACCCAATTAGGTCATCAATTTAATCTGTCAAAGGCTCAATATGTATGCATGTATGCCAATCAATATCAATACATAATGCATACAAGGCATAATACGTGAAACAGTAGGCATAACTCAAGTAATTCAGCAACTGATTCACGTAAACACATAACAGCAATTCCACAGATTTCATAATACTGAAATATAGTCATGCTCACGCTCAAAGCTGCTAAGGGCTGCTCAATCGTACCGCAACTCCTCAAATTCTACCTCAACAATTCTCAAGAACCACGGCCAGCAACTAAATCAAGTCCACGGCCTTAGAAGATCCACGGCAAAGCTCAATCAAAATCCTGGGAACTGAAATCTGTTTCAAGGCCTCGAGAATTAGCTTAACTCAATCACAATTCTAAGCCTTAATACTCTAATTCCCACGGCCAGAACTCAACACAAGATCTGCCTAGCTACGGAGGTAATAACAACGAGATAAAGGCTCAAAAATAACAAAGGATGCTCACCCAAAAGCTCACGCTAGCAGGAAGATGCACAGATCTCACGACACGAAGACACAGCAGCTTCGCCCTTCTTCCCCGACGCTAATTCAGGTTCTCTAATGGGTAGCAAACGAAAGATCTAATCTAGGGAATCCAACGTCACCAAGATTATCAAAAACAGAGGCTGGAAACGACGGGAATCGGTGGTAGAAAGCTACGGTGAACAGTAGCAAGTCGAGGGTTTCAAAGGAGGAAGAGGATAAGAAATATCAGGTTGAGAAATATTCTAAGTGTAGTCGACACTTCTATTTATTCCTCAACTCAAATGCTACTGTCTAAATCAAACACCGACAAAAACAGATCCCTGCATCGCTCGCAATTTCAAAACAGATCTCTCAATTTGGCGCTAAATCCCATCAGACTTCACGCTAGCAAAACACGCTCGCGCACAACACCAAACGGCAGCGTTCCAATAAAACAGATCTCAGCGCTCAATACGTTGCTCTCGCGCGCAAGTCAAACGACGACGTATGAGTAAAACAGATCTCATAATCAACGCTAAGGATCAAAACGACGACGCACAGAGAAACAGATCTCTCCTCAACGCACTACGCTTAGCGCTCAAACAGACGTCAACTCTATCTCGTTGACTTACACGTGTCACCTTCTCACGCGACGCGCTAACTCGACCAGATCTCTCACGCGAAACCAGATCTCTCGCTACTCGCTAAACCAGATGTCAACTCTACATGTTGACCAACACGTGAAATCTGCTTGCGTCAGCAGATCTCTTCACGCGAACGCCCGCCCACGTTCAAACACAAAAGGGACCAGATCTCTCAAACTCTAGCAGATCTCTCACCAATTCCAATTGCGTCGACTCACGTTGACATCCGAATTTTACGAAATGCAAGCGCTTCACTCTTGGTCATCCAGACCTCACCAACACGACACCGTTTAATCTAAATCTTGCGGCAATCTCGCTAACATGTAGGAAAACCAGATTTCTAATATAACTTCATCATTTCAACTCCAAACACGACCAGATCTCACCCACTAACCTTAGCGAACAGATCTCACTCACCAGACCTCTCCGCTTGCGCTAAACTCAAGCGTTACTAAGGTAATCATATTTCTATCATAATTTCTACAATTCAACTCCAAATTCCAAACGGATTTCACCCAAAATCCTAAAATTCGAAATCTGAAAATATGATTATTCCTTAATCCAAAACCTGATTCCTCACATTCTCCCCAACTTAAGAGATTTCGTCCTCGAAATCAAAGACAAACCAAGGCAGAAACAATCAAATATTCAAAACAGCACAAAATCTACTCAAATTCGAAGCAAAACCAGAAATTTACCTGGAAAAATCTGCACAATCAGTGCTCAAACAGATGAGGCCAGTCTTGTCTCATCTTTTCCTCGACTTCCCAAGTTGCTTCTTCTCGGCCATGCTTGCTCCATTGGACCATCACCAACGGAATTATCTTGTTTCTCAGCTGCTTCTCCTTTCTATCCAGAATCTGCACCGGATATTCAACATAGCTCAAGGCATAATCCAGCTCAACTTCGTCGGTTCTTAGAACATGGGATGGATCTGGCTCATATTTTCTCAACATAGACACATGAAAGACATCATGCATCGCTGCCAAATCCTCGGGTAGCCTCAATCTATAAGCCAACTGTCCGATCCGCTCAACAATCTCAAAAGGACCAACGAATCTGGGAGCCAACTTGCCTTTAAATCTGAATCGCATCACACTCTTGAAAGGAGAAATCTTGAGAAACACACGGTCGCCAACCTCAAACTCCAAAGGTCTGCGCCTTCTGTTAGCATAGCTAGAGAAACGGTCTTGATCAACTTTCATTCTCCTCCGAATCAAATCAATCTGATCCTTCATGTGCTGAACAAACTCCGGTGTAGAAAGCTGTCTCTCACCAACTTCTTCCCAAAAAATCGGGGACCTGCACTTTCGACCATACAACGCCTCAAACGGAGCCATTCCGATAGTCACTTGGTAGCTGTTATTATACGAAAATTCAACCAAGGACAAAGAATCCTGCCAGCCACCACTGAAATCCATCACAATGGCACGCAGCATATCCTCTAAAGTTTGGATAGTACGCTCAGACTGTCCGTCTGTCTGTGGGTGATAGGCCGTACTCATAGCCAATCTCGAACCCATCGCTGCCTGCAAACTCTTCCAAAATCGAGAAGTGAACCTCGGATCTCTGTCGGACACTATCGAAACCGGAAGTCCATGCAATCTAACCACATGGTCGATGTACAGCTTCGCCATTTTCTTCATAGAGCACCTCACATCATAGGGAATGAAATGAGCTGACTTTGAAAGTCTATCAATCACAACCCAAATAGCATCACATCCCCTGCTCGATCGAGGTAAGTGAGTTACGAAATCCATGGCGATGTGCTCCCAATTCCATTGGGGCACCTCCAAACTCTACAGCAAACCACCAGGTCTCATTCTCTCGGCCTTGACCTGTTGGCAATTCAGACATCGAGCAACAAAAGAAGAGATGTCGCTCTTCATACCTGCCCATCAGTAGTGAGACTTCAAGGCATGATACATTTTCCTTTCGCCTGGATGCACACTGTACCGACTACAATGCGCTTCATTCATGATGCCCTCCTTCAAATAAATCAGGTTTGGAATCACTAATCTCCCTCGAAATCTCAGACAATCATCCGAAGAAACAGAGAAGTCATTAGACTGACCATTCTGGGCCTTAATCCTCAACTCATGGATATAGGGACAAGTCCTCTGCGCTTCCCTGATGTCCTGCAAAAGTTGTGGCTCAACCTGCATCGTAGAAACCATGAAGTACGGATCGCTCGGCTGAAATCTCCAACCCAAAGTACTCAACTGCTCATAGACTTTAGAGACACGCAAAGAAGAAAGCATCGCAGGCTGGGTCTTCCTACTCAATGCGTCGGCAACTGAGTTCATCCGCCCAGGCTGGTACTGAATCTCACAGTTAAAGTCCTTGAGCAATTCCATCCATCGTCGCTGCCTCATGTTCAAATCAGACTGCATGAAGATATACTTCAGGCTCTTGTGGTCGGTGTACACCACAAATTCTTCACCATACAAATAATGTCGCCGAATCTTCAAGGCAAATACTATCGCAGCCAACTCCAAATCGTGAACATGGTACCTTGTCTCGTGAGGCTTCAACTGCCGAGACGCATAGGCAATCATGTACCCGTTCTGCATTAGCACACATCCTAGACCATTGAGAGAAGCATCGGAGCACACCACGAATCCTCCGGATCCAGACGGTAGAGCCAACACAGGAGCAGTAGTCAACTTCTCCTTCAACGTCTGAAAACTGTTCTCGCACTCATCAGTCCACTCAAATCTCTTATCCTTCTGAGTCAAATGAGTCAGAGGCTTAGCTATCGAAGAGAACTTCTCGATAAAACGCCTATAATAGCCAGTCAAACCCAAGAAACTACGAATCTCAGAAACATTTCGAGGTCTCTCCCAGTTAAGAACTGCTTCGACCTTACTCCGATCTACTGAAATCCCTTGTGCCGAAATCACATGACCCAAAAAGATAATTCTGTCCAGCCAAAATTCACACTTGCTGAACTTAGCATAGAGCTGCGAGTCCCTCAATCTCTGCAACACCAGTCTAAGATGCTCCTTATGCTCTCTCAAGCTCCTCGAGTAAATCAGGATGTCATCAATGAATACGATCACGAACCGATCAATATACTCGCTAAAGACGCGATTCATCAAATCCATGAACACAGCTGGGGCATTTGTCAATCCAAACGGCATGACAAGAAACTCGTAATGCCCATATCTAGTCCGAAAAGCTGTCTTCGCCACGTCAGCGTCTCTAATCCGCAACTGGTGATAACCAGAGCGCAAATCAATCTTCGAGTACACGACCGATCCTTGCAACTGATCGAACAAGTCATCAATACTCGGCAAAGGATACTTGTTCTTCACCATCGCCTTATTCAACTGTCGGAAATCCACGCACATCCTCATAGACCCATCCTTCTTCTTCACAAAAAGAATCGGAGCTCCCCAAGGCGACATATCGCTCAACTCTAAACGCGACTCTTGGGAAACATCGAGCGCATAAATCATGAATCCAGTGTTACCCAGCGATAACAGACTAAACATCTCCATGGCAGACACCAGTGGAATCTTCGAGAGTGAATCAGCACCGTAGAAATCCCACTTCTCTCTCGACTCGGGGCGAAATCTCAGCACATCATGGAAACAGTCAACGGTAGCCTTATAGCTGGACATCACATCCATTCCCAAGATGCAATCAAAATCCCTCATCTCCAAAGAGATCAAATTCGCCACTATCACATTATGGTCAAACCGAATCACACAGTCCACCACCATCTCTCGGGACCAAAGACTCACACCAGCAGGAGTAGACACAGACACAACATCACACAATGGGGATGAAACTCAACCCCATGACTCAAACACAAACAACTCAGATATGAAAGAATGTGATGCACCAGTGTCAAAAAGAACTTTCGCAGGATAATAAAATATAAAGCATGTACCTCCGATCACCATGCCAGGCATCTCTTCAGCCTGCTCTCTGTTCAAATCATTCGCCTGAGCCTGCTGGGGAATCTGAAACGGAGGTCGGGAAGGTCCTCCAAACCGATATGGCTCACGAGGCTGAAATCCTGATCGCTGGGACTGAGAGAAAGACTGCTGTCGCTGCGAAGAACCACTAGCGGAACCCTGCTGCGACTGTCCAGAAGACCGCCCTCCTATCGAAGGACACGCCCTAGCGCAATGTCCCGGCTGACCACAAAGATGGCAAAGTCCTCTAACTCCACGACACTGTGAAGTCTCATGCCTCCCTCCGCACTGCCCGCAAAATCCACCGCCAGAACCACTGCCTGAACCGCTGCCAGAACCCGAACTCACGGACCCAGAGGAACTCGAATGGCCCTTCTTCTTGAATTGCTTTCCTCGAGGTCGAAACTGCTGGTGACTCGACTGCTGTGACCCCTGATAAGACTGATACGACTGCGACACCACCGTCGCTGGCTGAGAAGCACGTCCAGTCGTCTGATGCACCGGAGCCTCGGGATCCATCAAACTCTCCTCAATATCAATCGTATTGTTCACAGCTTCCATGAAAGTCGCCGGGGACCCAGACAACACAATCCGGTAAAGGTCAGGTCTCAAGCCCTTCAAGAATTTGTTCCTCTTCGTCCGCTCTTGGTTCGCTACATGCGGCATGTACACCAAAAGCACAGAAAACTGCCTCGCATACTCGGCCACTCGCATATTACCCTGCTTGAGGTTGTCGAACTCTCGCTCTCGGCTGGCGAAGTAGGACTCCGGGGTATATTCCTGACGGAACGCCTCACAGAAACTCTTCCAGGTGATCACTGCTCCACTATCACGAAGCATCCTAGAAGTACCTCTCCACCAGCGCTGCACATCATCCCGCAGCTGCAGCACTGCTAACTTCAGTCTCTTTTCCGGAGCGTACTCCAAGGTATCGAATAGCTCCTCCATCTGTACAAGCCATGCCTCAGCTCTCGCACCTCCCTCAGTAGCAGCAAACGTCGGAGGGTTCGTACGCTGAAATCGAGCTAAAACTAATT
>KV013962.1:202125-249794 GCA_001598015.1 Dorcoceras hygrometricum
GCCACAGAGTCAATCAACAATCAAATCAAAACTCTATGCCTAGACTCGAGTGTGATCAAAAGAAATCGAGCTTATCCCAGTTTAAGCTCTGATACCAAAAATGTCAGGCCCCGTGCTAATTACTCACAATTAACACATTAAAACGCATAAATACGGAAGCTAAAATCAGGGCTTAAAAAATTTTCGAAATCATTTGGGCCTGAACGTAAAAACATACATTCAAAATATCGATAATCAAAATATAAGTTAAATCAAACTCATACAAACAAGTAGCAACTACATTTCAAATCGAATACATATCCCCAACACACAGCAACACGGGGCAACCCCCGGTTCAGTACATATCATAAATATAACTGGGACTCATGGAAAAGGGGATCGACCAGCTGTACCACTGCTCTGTCCAGCCTGGCTACCTGAAGATCCTGCAAATGGGTAACACAGACCCCAGACACAAAAGCAAGAAAACAAAAATACGAGGTCAAGCCTCATTAGGAAGAGCTATCAAAATAGCTAACATGCAACATGCCATAAATCAATGCTATGAATGCATGAGGGCTATCAAAAAATCGGATAGCTAGACCAGTCCATAAACTGGCAAATCGAATCAAGCCTTTATACCACGCACAGCCAATCATCCGGTGGAAATCATCGGTCCGTGATCATCGGGGCCCGTCAGCCCATCACAGCTAGGTGGTAGACACTCGAATCCGGTAGTCACCACTCCGATGATAGCGTTGGACTTTGCAGGAATGACTCATCAGTAAGCCAGTCACAACGTGGCATCCAATCAGGTCATCAATTTAATCTGTCAAAGGCTCAATATGTATGCATGTATGCCAATCAATATCAATACATAATGCATACAGGGCATAATACGTGAAACAGTAGGCATAACTCAAGTAATTCAGCAACTGATTCACGTAAACACATAACAGCAATTCCACATATTTCATAACACTGAAATATATTCATGCTCACGCTCAAAGCTGCTAAGGGCTGCTCAATCGTACCTCAACTCCTCAAATTCTACCTCAACAATTCTCAAGAACCACGGCCAACAACTAAATCAAGTCCACGGCCTTAGAAGCTCCACGGCAAAGCTCAATCAAAATCCTGGGAACTGAAATCTGTTTCAAGGACTCGAGAATTAGCTTAACTCAATCACAATTCTAAGCCTTAATACTCTAATACCCACGGCCAGAACTCAACACAAGATCTGCCTAGCTACGCAGGTAATAACAACGAGATAAAGGCTCAAAAATAACAAAGGATGCTCACCCAAAAGCTCACGCTAGCAGGAAGACGCACAGATCTCACGGCACGAAGACACAGCAGCTTCGCCCTTCTTCCCCAGCGCTAATTCAGGTTCTCTAATGGGTAGCAAACGAAAGATCTAAGCTAGGGAATCCAACATCACCAAGATTATCAAAAACAGAGGCTGGAAAAGACGGGAATCGGTGGTAGAAAGCTACGGTGAACAGTAGCAAGTCGAGGGTTTCAAAGGAGGAAGAGGATAAGAAATATCAGGTTGAGAAATATTCTAAGTGTAGTCGACACTTCTATTTATTCCTCAACTCAAATGCTACTGTCTAAATCAAACACCGACAAAAACAGATCCCTGCATCGCTCGCAATTTCAAAACAGATCTCTCAATTTGGCGCCAAATCCCATCAGACTTCACGCTAGCAAAACACGCTCGCGCACAACACCAAACGGCAGCGTTCCAATAAAACAGATCTCAGCGCTCAATACGTTGCTCTCGCGCGCAAGTCAAACGACGGCGTATGAGTAAAACAGATCTCACAATCAACGCTAAGGATCAAAACGACGACGCACAGAGAAACAGATCTCTCCTCAACGCACTATGCTTAGCCCTCAAACAGACGTCAACTCTATCTCGTTGACTTACACGTGTCACCTTCTCACGCGACGCGCTAACTCGACCAGGTCTCTCACGCGAAACCAGATCTCTCGCTACTCGCTAAACCAGATGTCAACTCTACATGTTGACCAACACGTGAAATCTGCTTACGTCAGCAGATCTCTTCACGCGAACGCCCGCCCGCGTTCAAACACAAAAGGGACCAGATCTCTCAAACGCTAGCAGATCTCTCACCAATTCCAATTGTGTTGACTCGCGTTGACATCCGAATTTACGAAATGCAAGCGCTTCACTCTTGGTCATCCAGACCTCACCAACACGACACCGTTTAATCTAAATCTCGCGGCAATCTCGGTAACATGTAGGAAAACCAGATTTCTAATATAACTTCATCATTTCAACTCCAAACACGACCAGATCTCACCCACTAACCTTAGCGAACAGATCTCACTCACCAGACCTCTCCGCTTGCGCTAAACTCAAGCGTTACTAAGGGAATCATATTTCTATCATAATTTCTACAATTCAACTCCAAATTCCAAACGGATTTCACCCAAAATCCTAAAATTCGAAATATGAAAATATGATTAATCCTTAATCCAAAACCTGATTCCTCACACCAGTCCTGGGCTGCTGAAACTGAGGGGAACGACCCCTAGACTGTCCTCCTCGACCCTGAGGCGAGGCTGTGGCCTGCTGCGATCCAGCTGACGGACACGCCCTAGCAAAATGTCCATACTGACCACAGATATGGCAAGAGCCCTGAACACCGACACAATGGGTCGACAGATGCTTGCCACCACAATAGCCACATAAATCAGCCCGAGAACCACTGCTACTCGAACTTCCTGAACCAGAAGATCCAGAACCAGAATTCTTCTTAAACTGCTGACCGCGGGGTGGAAACCTCTGACGGCCAGACTGTTGCGCCACCTGCTGCTGATGTTGGGGCTGATGGGCTGATTGGGAAGCCCGAGAAGACTGTGCTCCCTGGCCAGCAGGACGACCACCCTGTGCCACCTGCTGTCTCCGAGCACGAAGACTCCGCAAACCCTCCTCAATATCAATGGCATTATCCACGGCTTCCGCATAAGTCTTGGGTTTGCTTGTCAGCACCATCTGATACAGTTCTTCATTCAGACCCTCTAAAAATCTGATCCTCTTGGCCCTCTCCCGGCCAGAAACATGAGGAACGTACGCCAACAACGAAGAAAACGTCCGCGCATACTCACGAACAGACATCGAGCCCTGCTCCAAATGATCAAACTCCCGTTCACGAGCATTCAAGTAAGACTCGGGCACATACTCCTGCCAGAAGGTGGTACAGAAACTATCCCAAGAGATCCCAACTCCGGTCTCCAACAAAGTACTCGAAGCGCCTAGCCACCAGCGCTCTGCGGCCTTCCTAAGAAAGAGGGTCACTAGGCTCAACCGAAGTTCATCGTCATACTGAACCCGATCGAAAAGATCAATAATGTTCCAGAGCCACGAGTCTGCATCCTCGCTGGACTCGTCGCCGTTAAATACCGGAGGGTTCATCCTCTGAAACCTAACTATCACCAAGTCCATTCTCTCCATCGGGGAGGCAAGTCACCAACTTCCTCCTCCTCATCATGCTTACTACGAGTACGACTAGGATCGCTATGCAGATCCTCGTTATATCCTGCCGATTCCTCAAACTGCCCCATACCTCTACCACGACGTCTAGGCGGCATCTACGAGTACACTCAACGGGATAAGCAACACATAACAGGTACAGCATAAATATCACAACAAAATGCAGCACATAATCACGTAGGTCAATCACATGCAACACACAACACTGTGCCTAGACTCAAGTGTGATCAAAGAAATCGAGCTTATCCCAGCTTAAGCTCTGATACCAAAAATGTCAGGCCTCGTGCTCACAACAGAGTAAAATCACATAAATACATGCGGAAGCTATTAAAAAGCGGGTAAAATTTTCGCTTTTGGCCTGACGGTTTAAAACAATATAATTTAAAATATGACAATACTCAAAGTAATCCCAGTTTAACAACAAACCAACAAACAAAGGCTACAAGCCCAATCAAACAGCATAGAAAATGGTATCCCTGACTAACAGCCAGCTACAATAACCTAAGCATCACCCGGGACATCCCACCCGCGGTGATACCAGTGCACATAAATATTATACATAACTGGGACACTCTAACCACCTCCTGGAGCACCTCCAGCTGGGTTAAACCCACGACCAGCTGTGAAACCTGGGTTCCCTGAAAACAACACAACAAGGAAAACAAACCAAGCCCCAGAGGGACATGGGGTCAAACCCCAGTACGAAGAGCAACTATAAAACAGCAGTAATCAGCAAGAATAAAATGCAGATGCTATGCATGAGACCAGGGACAACAGCCGAAGGCTACAACCAAGGAAGGGAGCCAAAGAAACTCAATGCACAGCTCAAAGGAATCTGCAATAGATCTGTGTGGCCACGGTGAGTGCAGGACGCGTGGGAGCTACCCACTCGGCCCTACTCGCCCACCAATACCAGATGCATAAACCGCTCAACCTGCCGTTGCCCAACCTATGAACTGTGGTAGTTAGCCACTCGGCGCATAGGGGCTAACAAAACCCAGCAGAAAGATGAGAGTGCGGAATCACCGCTCGCCCTAGCATCCTGGTAAGAATCAGAACAACAAAAACAAGGCAGTGGCTGCAAAAGCTGAATCAGAATGACATGAGTGTATGCAACATGCTGGAACAACAAGCATAAATCATATGCACAACAGCAATCATAACAACAAGCAAACACGGTCATCTCACAAACCAGCAACCACAGTTTATCAAAGCCATAACCTCGCTGTAATACAAGCTCCAGATCCATACCTTAAATCTGAGCCACAATTACCACAACAAAGGACCCGAGAGATCTAATTCCAACACCTGAACTATACCACACACGAACAGGGCAGCAACTTCACGTTCCCCAACCAGCCAAGAACAGCCTCCAAAAGTAGTATAGGATGAATGAGCTTCTCACGAGGAGTCCAAAGTTACCTCGAACATTCAAAATGATGACCGGAAACAACGGGAATTTGCCGGAGAAACTCACGGTGAACAGTACTCTAGGGTTCGAGACAAAGGTTGACAATCGGCGAAAAATATGCTAAGTATGGGATCTGGTAATTAAAATCGAAGACCAAGTCTTCCTTAAATACATCCTACAACTGTTGAAATCTGGTTAAAATGTCCACCGACAAAACCAGCAGTTGCGCTACTAAAGTCCCAACCAGCAGTCGCATAATAAACCATCGATTGGTCGCTGCTTACGACTGGTCCTCCAACCCAAAAGCTGGTATCTCACAAACCACGCTAATCAAAATGGTGTCGCAACAACTTAACAAAATGACGTCACACAACCCACGTCATCATATCTGTCAACAGCTGATTAACCAAACCAGCGACTGGATAAACAACACAACAGATCCTTGCGACTGGATCCCTCACGACTGGTACCAGACGCAACACTCAAAACGTAGCGTTTCAAATAATTAAAACGGCGTCGCATAACCCCAACGTCTGGATTCCTTGGCGCTAACCAAAACGACGTCGCACATCCTATGTCATCCAGTCGCTAACTCTCACGCAAAACAACCAGACGCAAGCTACAGGAAAGTTGACCCGCGTTGACGCCTGCTCTTAGCGATACAACCAGTCGACACACACGTGAACAAATCTCTCGCAGCTGGTACCCAAAACGGCGTCGCACCAACTTAACTAAACGCTGTCGTTTTGAACCAACGCAAAACACAACAACAAGGCTACGTCTAAAAACACTACCAGACTTCACCTACATGACGACGTTTAGATCTCTTGCGCCACCAAACATGCGCTACGACTGGATTTCACTACCGACAAGCTTTTCACCACAAAACCAGATCTCACAAAACAGATCTCAAGCTCAAAATACCAAAATTTCCAGAATTGCTTTAAACACCGATTAATCCAACAATTAATCTCATATCTAAATTCAGGTCTCACATATGGCACCAGAGACTCGCCCACTTGAGTGAAAAACGGTCGTCTACCCGATAAAGAAAGAGCTTATCAATGTTGACAAGAACGCTGCACTAGATCCTTGCAAACATTGTCTGTTTGGTAAGAAACATAGAGTCTCACTCATTCCTCTTCAGTGAGAAGATCAGAGTTGCTCAGTCTGGTACACTCTGATGTTTGCGGTTCCTTAGAGATTGAATCAGTCGACGGAAACAAATAATTTTTAATGTTCATTGATGATGCTTCTCGAAAGTGTGGGTGTATTTCCTGAACAAAAATGACCATGTGTTCGAGTACTTCAAATTGTTTCATCTCATGGTAGAACCTGAGATGGGAAAGAATTTGAAGTGTCTTCAATTTGATAATGGAGGTGAATACTATTCAAGGTGTTCGATACGTATTGCAGAGCATACAGAATTCGACATGAGAAGACGGTCCCACGCACCACTCAGCACAATGGTGTAGCTGAAAGAATGAACCAAAAAATTATGGAACGTTTTTAGAGCATGCTCAGTATGGATAAGCTGCAAAAGCCATTCTGGGGAGAAGCAGTCAGATCCATCTATTACCTGATCGATCGATCACCATCAGTATCACTAAATTTTGAAGTTCCCAAGAAACTGTGGTCTGGAAAGGATCCATCATATTCACACTTGAGAGTATTTGGGTGTTTAGCGTACGCACATGTATCCAAGGAGCTCAGACAGAAGCTCGATTCAAGGAAAAATCCATGCGTTTCCATAGGCTATGGAGATGATGAATTTGGATACAAATTATGGGATCCAAAGGAGAAGAAGGTGATCATGAATAGAGACGTAGTGTTCCATGAAAGCCAGACGATAGAATACATTGAAAAGCCCACAATGTTTCAGAATTCAAATGTTGCTGCTCAGATAACAGAAGTAACAACAGAACCATTAGTGAGAAACAACGATATAGTGCCAGAAGAAATACCAGAAGCAGAAGATGAGGAGGAATAAGAGGGTGTTGAGAAGAGGGAGCCACAACTCGCTATGCCAGAAGATCCAGGACCACCAAAAGGCCCAGATTATGGTGGATACCCTCAAATTGTTGATGTAGAATTCATAGATCTGAACGAGGTCAGATTCCATCTAGAAGATATCCAAAATCCGAGTACCTTCTGCTTACTGAAGATGGAGAACCAGAGAGTTTTCAAGAAGCATTGTCTCATAAGGATAAAGAAAAATGGTTGCTCGCAATGCAGGATGAGATGGAATCTCTGCAGAAAATCACACTTATGAGATCGCGTGGAACTTCCAAAAGAAAAGAAGACACTGAAAAATAAATGGGTATTCAAGCTCAAGAAAGATGGCAGCGGAAAAGTGGTGAAACACAAATCACGATTGGTAGTCAAAGGATTTCAGTAGAAGAAGGGAATCGACTTTGATGAGATTTTTTCACCGATAGTCAAAATGACATCAATCAGAGTTATACTTGGATTAGTCGTAAGTATGAACTTGGAGCTTGAACAGATGGAGGTGAGGACGGTGTTTCTTCATGGAGATTTGTAAGAATAAATCTATATGGAGCAGCCAGAAGGTTTTAAAGGATTTCAGTAGAAGAAGGGAATCGACTTTGATGAGATTTTTTCACCGATAGTCAAAATGACATCAATCAGAGTTATACTTGGATTAGTCGTAAGTATGAACTTGGAGCTTGAACAGATGGAGGTGAGGACGGTGTTTCTTCATGGAGATTTGTAAGAATAAATCTATATGGAGCAGCCAGAAGGTTTTGAGGTTTCAGGTGATAATCTCGTGTGCAAGCTAAAGAAAAGATTATCTGGTCTGAAGCAGGTACCATGAAAGTGGTAAAAGAAATTTGACTCATGCATGAAGAGTCAAGGGTACAAGAAAACTGCAGCAGATGAGTGTGTCTACATTCAGAAATTTTCAGACGGGGATTTTGTTGCACTTATACTATATGTAGACGATATTCTGATCGCAGAAAAAGATGCACAAAAATAAACCAGCTGAAGAAGGAATTGTCCAAGTTTTTTGACATGAAAGACTTAGAACCGGCTCAACAAATAATGGGAATGCAAATAGTTCGAGACAGGATGAACTGGAGGTTATGGCTATCTCAGGAGAAGTATATTGAACGACTGCTTGAAAAGTTCAATATGAACAACGCCAAACAGTTAGCATTCCACTAGCCAATCATTTCAAGTTGAGCAAGAGTTCGTGCTCCTCATCCAAGGAAGAGATCGGGGAGATGTCATCAGTACCATATTCCTCAGCAATTGAAAGTCTGATGTATGCAATGGTGTGTACGAGGACAGATATTCCTCACGCAGTTGTATGGTGAGTCGTTTTCACTTCAATCCCGGGAAGGAGCATTGTGAGGCTGTAAAGTGGATTCTCAGGTACCTCAATGGTACAACTAAAATATGTCTTTGTTATGGGGGAGCAAATCCAATCTTGGAGGGCTATACAGATGCAGATATGGCAGGAGACCCTGATAGTAGAAAATATATTTCAGGATTCATCTACACTTTTGCAGGAGGAGCTGTTTCATGGCAGCAAGACTACAAAGTGTGTTGCTTTATCCACAACTGAAATAGAGTATATTGCAGCCATGGTTCGTAGTAACGGTCATGGAGATCATCACGGGGGACTCCAATCCAGTTCCATTATAGTTTCACGGAACGGTCACGTCACGGAATATTTGAAAAAATATAAAACAATAAAGAGTCTTGGATAAATATTTTATAATTGACTGAGTAATAGTACTTAATTTACAAATCCAACATAAAGTAATATTACTGATTATTCAACATTAATTAAAATAGAAAACACATATGTCAAATATGGCTTGTTTATTATAACACTTAAAATTATACAAGAGAAATAGTTGAACACAAGTATTCTCTTCTTTATAAATTTAGTGATGGATAAAGCTGGATGTCATCTCTAATATTCACCATCTTGGACGAAATATCGTGTGTTGATCTGTGAAATAATTAGTCAATTAATATGTCAAGTATATTCAAATGCATATATTTTTTAACAAAAAAGCCTAACAGATAACAAATATGGTAATAAAATGATATTAATATATTGAATAGAAATTAATAAAATCTAATATATTCACATATTAATTCACAATCTAAATTTTAACATATAAAGATACCTGGAAATATTTTTATGTGGACTAATACTAAGATGAATGGTGTGGGGAAGGAAATAGTTAGTATATTCTCCCTGGGAATCTGGTTGCGGAAATTAATCATGAGCATATGGTTGTGGATATAAATCAGTGTAAAATTGTCCCGATGGATATCGACTGAGTCGGGGACTTGAAAGAGAGTTCGGGTAGCGTTCTGAATGCGGATTTAATAGTACTTCGTCTCGACAATGGTAATCACCAAACTCTTGGTGACCAAAATAACTAGTAGCCCACTATGAGATATGCAATCATAATTATATGGTCTAATACCACTTGTTGTAGGTGATTCATAGTCAATGTAAATTTTGTCGACTGCTAGAATGCCCATCAAATTGATTACTCGTATGACCAACATATTGAGATGACCCATAATTATATCCATAATTTCCATATCCACTTGCATCAGATGATGAATTTTCATTTGAGTCCCAATTTCTTGATCTATAGTTATTTCCAAGTTGAATGTGAAGTCTTCTTATTTGTTCTTCGACACCCATATATGAATGTGAAGATCCACTAAAATGTTCATTGTCTTTAGCACTTCAGAAACCTGACAAACTTTCCAGAAAGTGACGTTGTTCCTCTATCCCAGGCGATAACCATGATCAGTATCTTGCGTGGCATAATAATTTTCATTCTCCCGTGCCCATGTCATGCCAGTGTCCATTTGATCATCTTGTTGTTCTTGATCAGTTCCTTGATTTTTCTGACCACTTTCTCGATTTTTCCCATCATTATCATCACTGTTGTCATTGGTGTTATTATCATGTTCATCACAATCACTCAATAAGATTCCCTTCCCTTTTGTAAATCTCGAGCTGCCCTCATTATTTTTCTTCTTCGAATGACTTTGACCACTATGACCTTGAACATTTGATGTTTCAAGACCTTGATCTAATCATTCTAAGTCATCATCTTCAGATACATGAATGTCATTATTTCTTGTTCATTCTTTTAAAAATATCATCATCTTTAAATATGTGATCAAGATCTATAGGGCTATAATAATCGTCATCTTGATTTGTATGCATCAAATTTTGCACTCTTAATCGCATATTATAATGGACATATACCAATTTATGCAGCTTCTCTATCGCCAAACGGTGTCGAAGCTTAGTATTTATCAGAGACCATGTTCTCTATCGCCATTTTATTCAACGAGAAGGTCATACCGTAGGGAATAAAATGTGCAGACTTCGACAATCGGTCGATAACCACCCAAAAAGCATCGCATCCTCTGATGAAACGAGGCATATGCGTCACGAAATCCATAGCTATGTGCTCCCAATTCCATTGGGAACTTCCAAACTCTGCAACAGACCACCAGGTCTCATCCTTTCGGCCTTAACCATCTGACAGTTCAAACATCGAGCAACGAATCCAGCAACGTCGCTCTTTAGGCCAGCCCACCAAAAGTGCGGCTTCAACGCATGGTACATCTTCCGTGCACCAGGATGAACACTATGTCTGCTGCAGTGCGATTCCCGAAGGATCTCCTCCCTTAAATCAATGAGGTTAGGCACAACCAGCCTGCCATGAAACCTCAAGCAACCATCAGAAGAAACAGAATAAGCCTCAAGTTCTCCAGCCCTGACCTTTAACTTCAACTCATGGATGGAAGGATCAGTCCTTTGAGCTGCTCGAATACTAGAAACAATCTGCGGCTCCACTTGGAAATAAGAAACCACAACGCAATCATCAGCCGGATAGAATCTCCAACCAGTAGTATTAAGATGCTCCTGATCCTTAGAAATATACAACGAAGCAAGAATCTCACTAGCCTTCCTGCTCAAGGCATCGGCCACTATGTTCGACTTCCGAGGCTGATACGTGATCTCGCAATCAAAGTCCTTTAGCAGCTCCATTCACCTACGCTGTCTCATATTCAAGTCAGGCTGCGAAAACAGATACTGCAAACTCTTGTGGTCTGAGTGCACCACAAATTGCTCGCCATACAGGTAATGACGCCAGATCTTCAACGCATGAATGCGTGCATGATCTTAAAACAGTTCTTCATACATTTCAGATCGTACATACGTAACATAAACATACATAAAGCATGACATCACATAACATGAAAAACGTATGAGTCGTATCAGTGAATGTGAGCGGGGCGTATGACTGATCAGTCGTACTAACCAACATACGTGGCGGTGTGGTTCATCTCGATATCACACGAGGATCCCTATATGTCACACCTATAACCTATAAATTGCCACTTCACCCCGATATCACACGAGGATCCATAGGCTCATAATCATACCTAAAAACAGGGAATCCCCGGGCCCGCCTACCCGGCTAACTTCCATCATAAAACTTTGCCACATCACCTCAATTCCTCGGGTTTTATCTTAAAAAGAGACATGCCTGATCGTTTCATAAAATCTCATGATGCGTGAATTTCTTAAAATCATGAAATTTAAAAGCTTAGCCCGTTAACGTATAATTAATTCTTTCCTTTAAAACATTTACGTACATAGCATACTACATATATGATTTATTATACATTTACGGGCTTCTACATTTTTCTACTACGATCGAGGATTGATTCCGGGGCCTGGCTCACCACTTCTAGACTAATCATCGCTCTAAACTTAGCCGATGAAACAAATGTTCACCCCTTCTAAACATTTTTGTCGATGCGTGAATTTCTTAAAATCATACAATTTATAATCTTAGCCCGTTAACGTATAATTATTTCTTTCCTTTAAAACATTTACGTACATAGCATACTACATATATGATTAATTATACATTTACGGGCTTCTATAATTTTCTACTTCGGTCGAGGATTGATCTGGGGCCTGGTTCACCACTTCTAGACTAATCATCGCTCTAAATTTAGCCGATGAAACGAATGTTCACTCCTTCTAAACATTTTTTCCTAATTAAATTAAATTTAAACTTCTAAAAATCAAGGCTAAAAGTGACTAATAAAAATCAATTTTGACTTCTAGAAATCAATTAGGACTTATTAAAAATCGATTTTGACTTTTAAAATCAATTTAAATCAATTTTGACCTCAAAAGTCGATTTTGACCAAAAAACCGATTTTGACCAAATTAAATCCCAAAAATCGAATTGACTCCAATAAAATTCCAAAGGCCCCAATTTTGACTAAAAACTTAAAAATTAAACATACTTTAATTATTTAAACATTTTGACTCAATTTTGACCTTCTGACTATTTTCTTAAAAATTGGACCTCTGACAAAATAATTAAAATAACAGGTCCCTAATTAAAATAACTTGGACCGATTTTAAAACATTTGATTCGAGACTCGAAGAACCGATCCGTTCCAATCAAACCAGCTAGGCCGGTTCACTTAGACCGAACCAATTCACAAAAACCTAGCCATGCACGTCGCCGCCTCCAGTGATCACCCGCGACTTCCACCGTTCGCACTCTATGCTCCGGCCACCATGGCCGGAGCCCCACCGGCTGGACCCCTCAGGTCCAGCTGGTCCTAACCAGACTAGCCTTGGTCCGAACCATGGACCACACGGTTCAAACGAAGCTTCCCAAGGGCGACGAATGTCGCGTGCCGCGAGGGGCTGTCCGAGCCACTATGGCTCTTACGACGTCCAGATCTGAATCCTTCCTCTATGGACCACCTCTAGCCCTCCCTAGGACCCCTTGAATCAAGCCATGGTCCCTAAAACCTGACTCAACCGAAGCCATGCATAAACCGATCGAGATCATGAGAGAAAACGTGAGCCATGCGTGAGGTGCAATCAACAATGCATAGATTCAAAAAGAACACATCCAATTCATACAATTTTTCATAAAATCAGTCTAGTATTATTTAAATGATGAGAAAATAAGTTGATATCACATGCCTGGTTTGAAGAAGATGTAGATCTGCGAGGTACGGACATTGTAGACACGAGATCGGGGCACCGCCGGATTTGGACAAGTTTGATCAAGGATGAATGATTTTCGAAAATATGTGCTATGGGGAGTGGAGAGGACGGCTGGTGTTGATGAGGAGGCTAGGGTATGTGCAATTGTGAGTTATGAAAAAGATACTGAGGACAGAATTGACCCCTGTGGGTTTAATTAGGAAAAAGGGGAAAAAGGACGGACTTGCCCCTCTAATTAATTTAAAAGGCACTTAAAACTTATACTTGGGCTTTAAAGATTACAAAATTTCGAAATCTAGGCCTCCTCACATTTTAAAATACCTTAAAACTCAATATACCAGCCCGTATAGGCGAAAAACGGGTTCCCCTCCAAAATAATTATAAAAATCCTAATTTTCAGAAAATTCATTCTTAAAAATCTCATAACTTAAAAATCTCAAATTATTTTCATTCCGGTCGACCCTAATCTCGTCCACACGTCCGTAGCTCAAGCAGGCTGAAAAATAACACATGCATACCATGCAGCATAAAATCATAAATAAATCACGTAATAAGGCATGTAATCATCTAAAAATATTTTCCCCCTAGTCATGCACTCATTTCTACGTAGTCAGGAAATTGTAGGCGTTACAAGCGCTACCACTCTTACTTCAGTCCGAGCTATCTACCACCGGCAATCGGAGAAAAATAGCTACGGTGAACAGTATCTAGGGTATCGCGATAGAGTTAACGTCCATAAGTCCTCTCTTAAATCTAACTCAAATCTGGTGAACAACAGCCATCGACAACCTCGGGGTTCACATCTGAAACCAGCTCAAATATGAGTACCACTCCAGATCTGGACACTACGTCGAAACAGACGTCGGACTTAACCAAACGACGTCGCACAGAAACACGCTCCCAACTAATACACATAATCCCGATAACTCAAGTCTGAAATACTAAACGGCGTCACTCCCAAAGCACTCAGATCTGACGCACTCCAACAAGTCACATCTGAATCTCTGAACCGCACCGGTCCACTCTTCCGTAGCGTACAACGCAACTCACATCTGGCTTATCCCAAACGGCATCGTTTCTCTACCCGCACGATATATCCAACTGTGCGCCCAGAATAACGCTCTACTACCAGATTTGATTACAGGATCTGAATACGGTTGACCTGCATTGACCAATGCTCAAATTTGATTCCTACTTCGCAGAATCTCTAACTTTCCAGAGCTATTTCAAGAACTTAAACGAACCTGATAGCTTCACCAAGCGTACCAGCTCAAAGCTGAATCACCCCAGACCTGTTCAAGCCAAATCTGGTCTATGCCAAACCCGATTAATTGACTCAATTAATCTAAGTAGATTTTATGGTCTCACATCTCTCCCCCACTAAAACAGGAGTTCGTCCTCGAAATCAAACAACAACTCCAGATCAAGAGTTCAAGATAATTGGAACAAACAACACAAACAAACTAGCTACTGGATTAAAATGCAACATCTACTCAAACAGATGCGGCCATTCTCGCTGCATTTTCTCTTCCAACTTCCACGTAGCTTATTATCTACCATGTTTGCTCCACTAGACCATCACCAAAGGAATGGTCTTGTTCCTCAGCTGTTTCTCTTTTCTATCTAAGATCTACAAGGGATATTCCACATAACTCAAAGTCTGATCTAGCTCCACCTCGTCAGTTCTCAACACATGCGAAGGATCTGGCTCATACTTCCTCAACATAGACACATGAAACACATCGTGTAAGGAAGACAGATCAGGTGGCAACAACAGCCGATAAGCCAAAGGTCCAATCTTCTCAACAATCTCATATGGTCAACATAACGAGGAGCTAACTTTCTCTGGAGACCAAATCTCATAACACTGCGAAACGGAGAAACTTTCAGGAAAACCAGATCTCAAACCTGAAATTCCAAAGGTCTACGCCTCTTATTCGCATAACTATCTTGGTGATCTTGTGCAGCTTTCATTCGCTGGCGAATCAGATCCACTTGATCTCTCATCTGCTGCACAAGTTCTGGAGAAGACAGCTGCTTCTCCCCACTTCTTCCCAACACACAGGCGATCTACACTTTCTGCCATACAATGCTTCAAATGGTGCCATACCAATCGTGACCTGGTAGCTGTTATTATAGGAAAACTCAACCAAAGACAACGAATCTTGCCAGCTACCGCTAAAATCCATCACAACGGATCTCAACATATCCTCTAAAATCTGGATAGTTCTCTCAGATTGGCCATCTGTTTGGGGATGATATGCTGTGCTCATAGCCAATCTAGTGCCCAAAGCTGTTTGCAAACTCTTCCAAAACCGGGAATTAAACCTCGGCATGATCTGAAACGATAAAAACAGGCATACCATGCAATCACACCACGAAATCTATGTACAGCTTCGCCATCCTGTTCAAAGAATAAGTCATATTATAGGGAATTAAGTGAGCAGACTTCGACAACATATCGATAACAACCCACACAGCATCACACCCTCGACTTGAACGAGGCAAATGTGTCACAAAATCCATTGCTATGTGCTCCCAATTCCATTGGGATATCTCCAAACTCTGCAATAGACCACCAGGTCTCATCCTCTCGGCCTTAACTTGCTGACAATTCAGACAACGGGCTACAAAATCAGCAACATCACCCTTCAAACCTGCCCACCAGTAATGCTACTTCAAGGCATGATACATCTTCCTTGTACCAGGATGAACACTGTGTCTACTACAGTGCGCTTCTCTCAAGATCTCCTCCTTCAAGTCAATCAGATTTGGCACTACCCACCTGCCACGAAACCTCAACAACCATCAGACGAGACAGTATAATCCTCCAACTGTCCAGCTCTAACCTTCAGCTTCAACTCATGAATAGATGGATCTGTTTTCTGAGCTGCTCTAATGCTCGCAACAATCTGTGGCTCAACTTAGAAAGAAGACACCACAACATAATCTTCACCTGGGTAAAACCGCCAACCAGTAGTGCTTAGATGCTCATGGACCTTCGAAATCTGCAACAAAGGCAGCATCGCCACTTGAGCCTTTCTGCTCAATGCATCAGCAACTACATTCACTTTCCCAAGCTGATATTGGATCTCACAATCAAAATCCTTTAGCAGCTCCATCCATCTACGTTGTCTCATGTTCAAATTTGACTGAGTAAAAAAATACTGAAGGCTCTTGTGGTCTGAATACACCACAAACTGCTCGCCATACAGATAGTGACGCCAAATCTTCAAGGCAAAAACCACTGTTGCCAACTCTAAATCATGAACTGGGTAACGACTCTCATGTGGTTTCACCTAACAAGAGGCATACGCAATGACTCGACCATTCTACATCAACACACAACCCAATCCATTCAAGGAAGCATCTGAACAAACTACATAGCCTCCTGATCCTGAAGGCAAAGCTAACACAGGCGCAGAAGTTAGCTTCTCTTTGAGCAACAGAAAACTGTTCTCACACTGCTCAGTCCAAACAAACCTCTTATCTTTCTGAGTCAACTGCGTCATCAGCTTAGCTATACTAGAGAATCCCTCTATAAAGAGACGGTAATAGCCAGCCAAACCCAAGAAACTACGAATCTCAGAAACATTCTTGGACGCTCCCAGTTAACAACTGCCTCAACTTTACTAGGATCCACAGAAATACCTGCAGCTGAAACAACATGATCCAGAAATACTACTCTGTCCAACCAAAACTCGCACTTGGAGAACTTAGCATACAGTTGCGAGTCTCGAAGCGTCTGGAGAAACAGTCCCAAATGCTCTTTGTGCTGCATCGGAGTCTTTGAGTACACCAAAATTTCATCGATAAATACAATCATAAACTGATCGATGAACTCTCGAGAGACTCGATTCATCAGGTCCATGAAAACTGTGGGGACATTCGTCAAACCAAAAGGCATAACCAAAAACTCATAATGCCCGTACCTCGTACGAAAAGAAGTTTTCGCAACATCTTGCTCTCGAATGCGCACCTGATGGTACCTTGAACACAGATCGAACTTAGAAAACACAACCGAATCCTGAAGCTGATCGAACAAATCATCGATCCTCGGCAAAGGGTACTTATTCTTCATTGTCGCCTTATTCAACTACCTAAAGTCGATACACATCCTCATCGACCCGTCCTTCTTCTTTACAAACAAGATAGGCGCTCCCCACGGAGACATGCTTGGCCTAATGAATCCCTTCTCCAGCAAATCGTTAAGCTGAAACTTAAGCTCCCTCAACTTGTAGGCGCTAAATGATACGGGGCTCTTGAGATAGGAGCTATACCAGGTACCAACTCAATGCTGAATTCTATCTCCCTCTTCGGAGGAAAACCAGGAATCTCCTCCAGAAACACGTCCGGAAAAATGCGAACAACGGGAATGTCACAAATCTTCACACAAAGTAGTGGTATGCAAACCATGCTCAACCACAAATGCATCAACAATAAATGAATGCGATGCTCCTGTATCAAACAATACATGCGCAGGAAAATCAAAGACAAAGCAAGTACCTGCGATCACTCCTCCTCCTGGTGTGCCCTCCGCTTGCTCCCTCGTCATGACATTCACCTGGGCAAACTGAGGTCCAGAGAACTGAGGCTGGGAAGACTGTCCAAAACGTGAAGGACCAGGCTGCTGAAACAGCCTAAACTGAGGCTCTCCCATCCTCTGATGCTGAACTGGAAAAGAATGACCTCTACCGGATCCCCCTGAACGACCATGCGGTGGGGCGGCGGTATGCTGAGATCTAGCCAAAGGACACACTCTCGCAAAGTGTCCATACTGTCCACAGATGTTACACGAACCCTGCACACCTACACACTGTGCCGTAGGATGCTTTCCTCCACACTGGCCACAAAACTCGACCTTGGGACTATCGCTGCTCGAACTACCCGTGCCAGAAGAACTAGAACCTGACTTCTTCTTGAACTGACGACCACGGGGCCTAAACCTCTGGTTTCCAGAATGTTGGGATGTCTGCTGTGGGGGTGGCTGGGATGACTGCACAAACTGGGTAGGTTGCACCCACGAAACCACGGGACGGTTACCTTGCACCACTTGCGGCCTAACACGAGACCTATGATTTTGCAGTCCTTCCTCAATATCCATAGCCTTGTCCACCGCATCCGCATAACTCGTCGGTGAACCCGCCAACACTAAAGAATACAACTCATCATTCAGTCCCTCCAAGAACTTGTTCCTATTTGCCCTTTCACGGCCAGAGACATGCGGAACATACACAAGAAGAGAAGAAAATCTCCGCGCATACCCTCCCACGAACATAGTCCCCTGCTCCAGGTTATCAAACTCACGGTCCCTGGCGTTAACATAGGACTCAGGGACATACCCCTATCAAAAGGAAGTACAGAAACTGTTCCACGAAATCCCTACGCCAGTCTCCTCTAGAACTCGAGAAGCACCTCTCCACCAACGCTCAACGCTCCTCCTCAACTGGAACGTAGCCAAACTCAACCTACGCTAGTCATTATTCCTGACATGGTCAAACAATCCGATAATTTGCTGCAACCGGACTCCGCGTCGAAACTAGGCTCATCACCGTTAAACGTCTGAGGGTTCATCCGCTTTAACCTCGCCATCACAAGTTCCATGTCATCCACATGGGCTGCCAGCTCATCAACCTCAATCTGACTATCACGTCTACGAAAAGGTCCACTACGCTGCACCTCCTCGTTTTGACCCTCGGATTCCTCTTGAAATTGTCCTCTACCTCTACCCCTACGTCTAGGTGGCATCTACGAAGGTACTAAGAGGGTAAGATCACACAGCAACAAATATATGACATAATCAAAGAGTCACATAGCCATGCACATGCAACAAGCTGTTAGAGTAGATGCCCAACTAGCCAACTTGTGGCGTGTGGGTTTTCATTGACTCTTGTACAAACGATCTTTATATATGATATTCGCATTCTTTTATGTGGCATTCTTTACTTTCATTATGTGTGTAATGATTTACAATTGTGTTGAGTAAAGACCTAGATTACACTAAAGCGTATGTTAGATGTGATAGTGGGTATGACGGCTATCATGAAACACATCTAATAGTCGCTGTGTATTCTAAACATGTTCCTAGTCGATTGGGCCGTCAAAATGAGGATAAGGCCACCCGAGTTCGAGACTAGTATCTGCGATGCGAAGTACCATGTTTCATTGGTAGGGAAAATCTCTGGCCAGAGTACTACAAGTGTTTTAGGTAAATGTGTTTGCCTAGTTACACTCGCGATGTCACTATTTGATCTCCAAGATGTATGCATAGCTATGGGATCTCTAGCGACTCTCGATTTACCAATGGTCGTTGATCTGATCGGGATATATGGATTGAAAGGACCGTACTGTACGCTAACCACGACCGACTGGTTCTTGCAGGCACTATCAGTGATACCTAGGGGATCATGGGGCGATGTTGCTAGACGCTTTACCATGATCCGTTGGGTAGGTCCGGAATTGTGATTCCGGAGTCACAATGGTTGTGGGCCCACGGCTAGCTGTATCCCTGAACCATTGAGGGTCACACAAGTACTGGATTCGAAACTCCCACACGGATACTCAGCTCAATGTGTTGAGCACGAGAAGAGGATTTCGGGAAGTGTGACTTCCTAAAGGTCAACAGGGGTCAAACCGGGATTTGACTCTGTTGAGGGGCAAAACGGTCATTTGGCTATTTAGGGTTTGATGATCTGAAAAATTGTTTTTCACATCATAACATTCAGTTTTGGAAACTGAGTCGATCGGTCCGATCTGATCGGCGATCGGAGTTACGATGAAGTCGCAGCGATTTATATCGCCATTTGGACTCGGGCCCGTTGGACCGGCCCAAGTCCAATTTTAAGTCTATATATGTCTAGACTTAAGAGACTTGAATGAGGAGATCATTAATCACAAAACCCTAGACTAAAACCCTAAGCATAGCCGCCCTCCCCTCCTCTCCACTCACGCCGCCGCCGCCGCCCTTGCGCCGCCGATCGTCGCCGGAAGTTTGTTCCGGCCAGTTCGACGTGGAGAATCCGATCGTGCTGATCTCGTCAGGACTTCTAGTGCAGTCTGACGAAGGAGCCTCGAGTCTGGTCGTGGACCGGATTGACGAATCTACCGCAATCAACCGAGAAGCGCCGGGTTCTTGAAACACCGGTTGGAGCCAGGCACAAGTGCCAGACAGGTGACTTGCTAAACACCCTATGTATGTTGATACGTAGATGTTTTTGATTATTCGTATTGATCGCATCCCGGTCAATTTTGTTCTTCCGCTGCCTGCCGGGGTGCGGATCCGGACCAATCCCAACACAAGCAACACTATGCCTAGACTCAAGTGTGATCAAAATAAATTGAGATTATCCCAGCTTAAGCTCTGATACCAAAAATGTCAGGCCTCATGCTCAAACAGAGTAAAACCACGCGATACACAGTACCGGAAGCATAAAATAGTGGCTAAATTTTCGCTTTTGGCCTGACTGGAAGATAACGTAATTTAAAATACTGCCATACTCAAAATATCCCAGTTAAAATAACACAGTACAACAGTACATCATGTATCTCATACAAGAACAACATAATACAACCGGATACAACAAAGCACAGGGCATTCCCCGACTACTAGTATAGATACATATATGCGCTAACTGGGATACTCTAACCACCTCCAGCTGGGTAAACTCCACGACTAGCTGAAAAACCTGGGAAACCTGGACAAAAAACAGGCAAACAAATGAACCAAGCCTCAGAGGGACGTGGGGTCAAACCCCAGTACGGAGAGCAACTGAAAAACAGCAGTTAAATAGCAATAGATAAAATGCGAATGCTATGCATGAGAACAAGGCTACAACCAAAGACAGGGAGCCAACGGATCTCAACAGCTACTCAACAACGGAGCGGATCAACTGAACAATGGTGGCCACGGTGTGTGAGCATATGGGAGCTACCCACTCGTCTCATCACACGGTACCAGATGCAGAACATAGCTCAACCTGCTGTTGTCCAACTCATGAGATGTGGGAGCTCCCCACTCCGCTCATAGTGGCTAACAGATCCCATGAGGGAGGTGAGGCATACGGGAGTTACCCGCTCGTCCTCCAACACAAGCATCCTGGTACACAGATCAAGATAACAAAGCATGGATAACCAAGATCTGGGTTCAACATGGATAATGCGTGTATGCAATGAAACAGCTTGCAATAACAACACAGCAGGAGCAAGAAAATGCACATAGAATTCAACACAGCAGCTCACATAAAATCCATGCCAATTCAACGCTGTAAAACAAGCTCACATCCGTACCTCAGTTTTGAGCTATAAGTACTACAACGAAGTCCCGAGCAACACGGATCTGAGAACCTGCTAAACAAAGCACAACGCTAACTCAGGGACACAAAGCACAGACACTACGAACTGGGAGTTACGCACTCCACCAGTTCTGTCCTACCCATCTCCTTGGTCGTCAACTATTTTCAATAACCGATGCTCCGTTCTGACCTTCAAGCGAGAAGAGAGACAAGAAGGTGGAGTACCACCTATGTAATGATATCATAGCAAAATCGTTGACGACCAAGGTAAGTCGTTCGACGCAGTTAGTGGGGAGAGGTTTGATATATGGTGGCGATCAGTGCTAGGATTAAGGTGAACTGGGTGCACTTTCTATTCAACATTCTGGCTGCCATTGTGTCCACTCCTGGCAAGCAATCTTATGGATTTGGTGTGCAGCTCAGCCAACTATTGGGGAAGTTGGTCAAAGCAGATCTTGGGGAATCCGTGGCTCTCCATCCCCTCAAGGTGTTGAACACCAAGTCTGTTGACACCTAAAAGCTTAAAAATCAAGCTTCTGGCAGGAGGGTGGGAAGAATCACAAAGGGGATAGGGCAGTTAAAGCTACCGAGAGAAAAATAAGACGCTGCAGGATAGAAAACTACTATCAGCAGAAGGCTCCCACTCTTCCATCCAGATGAGGACTGACTACAACTCAGATCCAGCTGAGCGCCCTCTGGTGGTGATAGCTATGGACAGAACAGGTGGCCCGTTCATCAAACAAAAAATGGTCTTGACGTCATCTGATGCTGAGTCAACAGCAAATCCTGGACCTTCCCGTGCTAAAGAAGAAGCTGGAATACAGCTGTCCAGGAAGGCCAAAATTATTTCTGCTGGAGCAGCTCATGTCAGGTCCGGTGCGCTAAATCAGAAATTAATCAAATAATTAATGCAAAATGTGGAAGCTTAAAATATGGGTTAAAATTTTTTTTTTCAGCCTGAACGAAAATACCATTCAAAATACATTCATACTCAAAGTATAGTTTTTTAACTCAAAAATCTACACAACAAGGCAATATCACAAATGTATACAAATATCTCAACAAATACAAATCTTAATACAAGTATTCACGCAGGGCATACCCTGGTAAACTAGCTTATACAATATACATAACTGGGACTCAAAACGGGGCTCTGCCAGCTGACGCACCACTCGGTCCAGCTGATTTACCTGAAGAACCTACAATGGCCAAACACAAGATCCAAGCAGCCCCAAAAAGGGAAAGAAAACGAGGTCAAACCTCAGTACGAAGAGCACTCATAAAATAGCAATCAGATAAGGCATGCAATATCTCAAGACGTGCAATGCATGAAGGGTACAATGAAGACTCATCGACTGTCTCAAGTTCACAACAGACTCAGATGTTCAATCATCAGTGTTCAGTTGACACGTCGCATGTGGAAGTATGGGAGCTACCCAGTCGTCCCACATGCAGCACCAGCAGCACAAAGTCTCATAGCTCAACCCAACTGGTGCCATTCGACTCACCGAGGGATGGGAGCTATCGACCGGATCTCAGGCCTGACACAATCTCTCAACGGGGATTCTAAGGTACGGAAGCTACCCGACACCCTTCATTCATTTTTTTATTTTCAAAATCAGCATGCTGGCACTATCCATTCTTGGATAAAATCAGGTATCAAATGGAATAGGCTCAAGATGATGTGTATGCAATATCAGCTTACACAATCAACATACTATAATCACACATAAGTAGTTCAGAGAATCTTCATAGAAAGTACGGCTAAGCAGACTCAACTTACAGCCAACAAATAACACACAACAGTCAATTCACGTTGGAAACATTCTCATGCTTATGTCAAAGCTGTAAAAATAAGCTCAATATGTACCTTTCGCAGATCTTGGTATAATACCTCAGCACAGCTTACTGCTAACAGCAGAACACACTCCTAGCTCTGATCAAGTCTCGGCCAGTATCTCAAGGCCAGTCGCTAACTGCAAAAACCACAAGAAAGGTTCTAATTTACCAAGATAACTAACAAGTCAGCTCTTCTCAGCTTACACGGCTCACGACCTAAAGCCTCCTAGCTCAGACTAGCTACATCTAACCAACAGAGCACTATCCAGCTCAAAGATAAATTCTAGGAACAGAAACTAACACTATCAGAACACAGTTACCTGAAACAGAGCTCAACTCTGCTGAAAAATAGCTAAACCTAGCTCACGCAGTTCCTTCGTGAGTTCTCTGTCTGGCCTCCTTCCGATTCCGTACAAGAACATCGGCCTCGAAGAGGGTTTCCAATCGATGCACTCTCACTCAAATCTGACCAGCCAATCTCCGACAATCGGAGGAACCCTAAGTCAGGTGAACAGTAGTCATGAGGGTTGGGATAATATCTGTCGGGATACCCCAAAGAAGATAAGGATATGTGCGTTGTAAAAATAACTAAGTGTTGGTCAACACTTATATATACTCCCAGCTTACAGCTATAGTAAAGTCAAATCAACTCGGACCTCTCCACTGTACCATCTCAGCCACATAGACCCCAAAAACCAGATCGCGTTCCAAACAGACCAGCTCGGAGCATCCAGCATATCTCTAAGCTAGATCCAGCTCACACAAACACAGGAAATCCCAAAGCTGATCACCCCTAAGCTGGTGTCCCCAAAACCAGCTCGCGGCAGAACTCAAACCAGCACAACAAAGCAGCCCAGCTCAGAGTTATCCTCTCAGACTAGCTCACGCTTGATCTGATCTATGCCAAACCTGAAGGTTACCAACAGCTTACACTAACTCTCCTAAGCTGATCGCTAAACATTTCACCGGATATCATCCACTCAGCGCTCAAACTTACTGTCCAGCTCGGAACTAATCTGCCCAATCAGCTCAGACCAAAACTGGTCTTGGTTAAACATCGAAATACACCAGCAAACCTCTACAGATAAATCATCAATCATCTCTGATTATCAATGCTCAAAACCAAAGATAATCTGCACTAAAACCCAAACAGTTTGTATTATCAGTTTAGCATGAGTCCCTAGACCAGCACGCCTAAGCTGGTCTATTCTCCAGCATCTTACCAAGCCTATGATTAATCATTAATATGATCTGATTAACTCGATAATCATCATCTGATAATTTCTAGTCCTCACAACTCAGGCCTCCACTCCTGAAAATGCTGATGAGGAAGCTAAGGTTGCTTAGCAGGGAGGTACAAATAGTGATGCTGTGGAGGATCCTATCATTGAAGCTGTTGGGAATACATGTGTTGAGGCACCAGTTGCAACTGCTATTGGAGGAACAACTTCTGGCTGGAGGACAACTTTGTCCATTGGAGTGGTGGCCCAGCTACAAAGACAATTGAGATTAGAGAGATCAATTGGGCCATACACTTCCTCCCCAAAATAAATACAACGGCCAATTGGTGGTGGAGGAAAGGTCAAAGCCAGTAGAGGAACATTGCATGGAGGTGCTCAAGGACATTCAAGAGAGGGTGGAGCCTTGGGTCACTCAATCGATCAATGGAAAATATTCTAAACTGAGGTGAGGCTGAAATCGATCTCGTCACTGACGCCCATTGAAGATTTGACAAAGATTGAAGATGATATGATGATAAGGGCCAAGACAGAACGAGTGTCCGAACTGTTATTAGACCTGATCCGTTCTAAGATGATTGTCGAGTTTCTACAGAAATCGGTGGAGGAGCATTGGAAATATTCTGATCTCAACAAACCTTTTTCCAACCGCGATCTGATGAGCATCCATCACTGGAAGCTGAGCTGAGACAGATCAAGGAACAATATATGGGATATTGGGCGCAAGCTGGTCTTCCTATAGAATTTCTTGAGAGTTTTGTATTAGGAGCACCTTCTAATGAGCAAAACCTGGTGTAACAGGTGGTAGGCTTCAGCACACTCAATACCAATCCTCGAATAACGCGATTGAGCAATCGGCTCACGAGCGAACAGTAGCCCAAACTGACATTCCAATGACGATAGCAGAGCATGAGGCTTCTGGTTGTGTTGAAGAATACCGATCTGAACCATTTTCGGAGAAGGACCCAGTAGAGGAGCACTAGGCTCTAGTACAGACTTGAGGAGAAACTGGCTCCAGAAGATCTAGAAGAGAATAATGAGGATACATCGGCCTTTGCAATTCTAATGTATAAACAAGCCCGAGCTGAAGCAACATGAGCCATATATTTTTCCGATATTGCTAATATAGCATCTCAGGCCGCTGCTAAATCTCCTAATAGGTTCGATAGTTCATTTCTATCAGAGGATATCTTTAAGGATAGTACCCCGGTAGCACCCATGCACCCACCATTCTTTCAGTGGATTTTCAAAGAATGACAATCGCCATCACTGAGATAGACACGTTAGTCGCCAATATGTGTGATGAGCAGATGTATGTGAAATATGATTTTCAACAATTAAAGAAGATGATTTATAAGCGCATAGATGACTTACTGGAATTAGTAGAGCGCTCTCAAGCTTCAATGGAGCCCAGAGCCTCTCAATTCTCAAATTGCTGAAGTAGTTGCGTGTTTAAAAGATGTGGGTGTTGCTAAAGAGGGAAAGTAGCAAAACAAAATGTTTTCTCTGAGAGAATGAGAAGATTCGAACCGAAAGAGAGTTCATTTCAGATAGCAGTGATGAGTTTAGATAGAATTGTTTAGGGAAACAATTCTTTGTAAAATTCTTTTTCAATAAAAAAAAAACTTTATTTTGATCTCATAGTGTCCAAGTTTTGTCATCACCAAAAAGGGAGAAATTGTTGAATATTCTAAGTTTTGGTGAATAAAAAATAAGCTAAGTTCAATTCAGCTCGGAGTATAAGCGATCAGATCAGGCCAGAGTTAATAACGTTGTTGTTACGATCAGATCAGAGCTAAGTTGAGTAAATACTACTCAGTTATATAAGTTGAATCAGACCGGATGAGAACTAAGCTGAGTAAGGATAACTCAGTTATAGAAATCAGATCAGATCAGGTTAGATCAGCGTAGAGTAAATTCAGCTCAGAGAGCAGTTCACTCAGGATAAATAAGCTCAGAGAGGTTACTCAGCTCAAAGAATTAGTTCATCTAAGGACCTCAATACGCTATAAAATGCTTTTCAAATCATTCCAACTGTAGCATGATTCAACTTATTGACTTTTGAGGATCCATTTATAGTAGTTGGGACACTTGCGGCTAAAATCAGGAAAGTATAAGAACTACTTGTTTATCAGAGTTGCCATTTTTGTGCAACAGACAGAAAGCATTTAAGGAATAGTACAAGGTACAATACAAGAATTAAATGCGTATTTATTAATCTCAGGAAACAGCTCAGGAATCCATCTGATGTGTCTACGAGTAACAATTATTACCATTGAATCCAAAGAGTATAAATGGAAGATCGCTCGTAAGAAGACATACGATGCTATAATGAAATAGAACAGATTTCAAGCTGATAGTTGAACAGCAAACCAAATTATATTTCCCATCATTTGTAACAAGATTTCAGCATGTTGCTGAATCTTTTAGGTTTTGTGTTATCCATTCCCATCCTTACAAAATCCTTTGATAATCGTTGTAACACAGCCTGCATGCTGTTGTAGATTGTGATACTAGGAGTTCAGCTCGGGTGCGGCCTGACTGAACAGATTAGGATACTCTGTATTCGAATCAAATCTTCTAGTGGAATACTTACTTGATTGGAAGAAGGGGAGACGTAGAAGCATTGATTCGAACATCCAGAAACAAATTCTCTCGCATTCTTATTTTAGTTCAGCATACATTTGCAAACTGTTCACTGTTTGATTGAGATTTTCCGCATAAATCTTTTTATTGCTCAAACAAACATATTGGATTGAGTTAAAGACTCATTTGTTAACACAAATGATCTGAAAGATCTGTTTAACAAACAAAATTTTTTAAAGAGTTTATTCAACTCCCTTCGAAACTCTGTAATGTGTATTTTTTATCCTAACATCTCGCCGAGATGTTTTCGAACATGGATTTATTTTTGAGTTTCCTACATCGGGGTTGCCGGAATAGGGCCGTAAAGGTGGGGGAAATTTGAAAATGGAGGTGAGAGAAATACAAGTAATCGATGGAAAGAGGAAGATGGAGCGTGCAAAAAAAATCTGATTTTAGATATTTTTTTTTATTTTTTTAAAATTGTAAGTAAGTCCTTACACTCTGTGGGCAAGAAATAAGTCTTAACTGAAAAGGGCTATTACAAATTTTTTGTAAAGTTAACTAAAAGGGCTTCATCATAATCCCGATCGACGATCAGATCGGAAAGATCTACACAGTTTACAAAACTGAACATTATGATGTGAAAACAATTTTTCAGACCACCTAATCCAAAATAGCAGTTAGGCTTTAAGGATAGTCATACTAGTCCAAGCCAATTTACGAAATCTCATTTCCACCCCCAGTTAATTTTAGAAAGTCACACTTCCATCCTTCCTCCTACTATACTCAAGAAATTGAGCTTAATTTCCGTACGGGAATTAAGAAACCTGTACTTTTATGACCCTCAATGGTTCGGGGATACAGCTAACTGTGGGCTGATAACTTTTGTGACTCCCAAAACTCATTTTCGGACTTACATATCGGATCATGGTAAATCGTCTAGCAACATCATCCCATGACCCCCTAGGTATCACTGATAGTGTCTGCAAGAACTAGTCGGTCATGGTTAGCGTACAGTACGGTCCTTTTAGCTCAAATATCCCGGTCGAATCAACGACCAATGATAAATCGAGAGTCGCTAGAGATTCGATAGCCATGCATACATCTTGGAGATCAAATAGTGACATCACATGAGCTACTATGTAAACCCATTTATCTAAAACACATCTAGTACTCTGGCCAGAGATTTGTCACACTATTATCTCCTCAGATAGCATAGGAGATCCACGTACAAGGACGAGTGGTGAATCCTCGACAACGAAGCATCGACTCCTACACGCATCGGGACCTCAACCAATCCCGACATCTGATGATCCCAACTGAGTCGGTAAACGCGTCAAAGTGAGGCAACTATCATGTAGAGTCTCAATGATTTTTCAAGTAATGAGGAGTAATCTGTACAACCAAGACCTCGGACTTAATCCACTCGACAAATGATAACCACTTGGAAATTCCGAGCGAGGGTAGTTCGATAGATCACCAGGTCGCTATCCATCTGCATGCTCAGAACATCACTATGTTCCCTACCAATGAAACGTGGTACTTTGCATCGCAGATGCTAGTCTCAAGCTCGGGCAACCTTTATGCTCTTTTGGACGGCCCAATCGACTAGGAACTAGTTTAGAATACACATTGACTATTAGATGTGTTTCGTGATATCCATCAAATCTACTATCAAATCTAACATACACTATGGTGCATTCAAGGTCTTTATCCAACAATTGTAATCATAATAATGAAGATAAAGAATGCCATATAAATGCGAATTCCATAAATAAAGATCGTTTACATAGAGTCAACAAGAACCTATACGCCACACTAGTTGGGCACCTACTTTAACAATCTCCCACTTGCCCTAAGGCCAACTACTCATGAGACGTAGTCCCATTGCTTCGCGATGTTTTTCAAACAATGGTCCTGGCAAGGGCTTCGTAAGTAGATCAGCAATGTTGTCTGCATAGACGACTCTCTCGACTGCTATGTCACCTCTAGCCACAATATCCCGAATTATGTGGTATTTCCTCAGTATGCTTTTGGATCTTTGGTGATACCAAGGTTCCTTTGCTTGCACAACGACGCTCGTGTTACACCGGGACTGAACCAACTCCTTCAGGAATTATGCCCAACTCTTGGACGAAATTCCTCATCCAAACCGTCTCTTTAGCAGCAGCTGATGCTGCGATGTACTCAGCCTCAGTGGTTGAATCCGCGATGGTGTCTTTCTTGGAAATCTTCCAAGAGACAGCATGAGCATGAATGTAAATCCAGAGGTTGAGTTCGAATCATCAACATCGCATTGGAAGCTAGAATCAGTGTAGCCTTCCAATTTCAGTTCACTACCCCCATAGACCATGAACATATTCTTAGTCCTTCGTAAGTACTTAAGAATATCTTTTACGGCCTTCCAATGAATTTGGATGGGGTTGGCTTGGTAACGGCTCGTGACACTCAGAGCATATGCGACATCCGGTCTAGCCGAGATCATACCATACATTGTTGGTCTGATAGTAAGGATCAAAAAGATCAGCAGACGCTGTTTTGACAACCATTGAAAATTTTGCGCACTGCTGATACTAACTTGAGCTGCAATAGCTCGTTGTTCTTGAACATTTACAATAAACAGAGCACCGGAGACAGATCTGGTATGATTTAAAAATCATGCGGAAAATACCAGAACTGAATCCTATATTTTAAAACAACTCAAACAGATTTATGTACAACATAAATCTGTTCAAGACTATGCAAGTGCTAGTGTGCTGATGTATGCAATGCGATGCTAATTAACAGCTGAACTGTAATGCGTATGCTCAAATGAATGCGTGCTGAACTGTAAACGTGCAATGCTAAAGTAAATGCTGAAAGCTTAAAGAACACAATACAGTACGCAGCATATTTGTTTCTGGAAGTTCGGATATCAACATCCTACATCTCCCCTTCTTCCCCCTCGAAAGGATCCACTACTTCATAACTGCACATCAGCCGCAACTGTGTGACTAACTACATACATACACAAGAGTTTTACGTCTTCAGATGCGTCGTTGTTTTGAGTGTTTTCTCGCGACCAGCAGATAGATTGTTTTGTAGAGAGAGCTGTTATCAGCCCTTTCACACACGAGGGACATGCTCTAACAAGCTAATCTAGATTCAGCAGTCGACACAATAAGCTCCTCTCAAGAATGATTGTCGACTGCTTCATCTTCTTTTCATTTTCCCTCTTGTTGGTGCACTGTATAATCAAAGTAATTCTACCACAGTGTTGTAGTTGCACCAACCGAACTCACGTCTGCTAGTCACAACATCTTCAATGGCGCTCCTCGAATATAAATAGCCTCTGTTGAATTTCTTCCCGTTGGATAGATTCCAAATCTGTTCAGTGCTTCAACTGGCTAATCTGTCTTCTTTCCATTTTAGTGCAACGCTCCTCTGTAAAGTACCGACAGGGGAATAGTACTTGCGTCCTTTTCTTTTGCAGGCTTCTTGTCGCTTTCGCCATTTTGAAATGAGCTCAGCAGTTGACATCCAGCTTTGATAACTCTTCGTAAGTTGTCAACTGCTTCGCTGCTGATTTATCACCACGACTTCTGCACTTTGCTCCTTCTTCAATTCTTTGCGCCTGGGAACCAAGTCGACTGAATATGCAAAGCTTGCGACTGGTTGAGTAGCAACAGCTGATTCAAATAAGCTCTCGACTGGAAGCTGCTGTTGCTTGCATTTGATTCATCATCTTGCGACTGAATACTCAAACACTGCGTCTGGAAATCTTTGCGTTGCGACTGAAACCACTGTAGCTTCGACTGCTGAAATATCAACGCAAAGTCTTCCTGCTGAATCTTTAGCGCAATAGCAAAACGCTGTCGTATCAACTTATGTAAACGACATCGTTTTGCAATCACTATCTTCAAATAGCATCTGCTGATGAACAGTAGCTTGCGACTGAATATCTCCTCTACGACGTCGCTTCTCTTGCGTCTGGATGCAAGCTACCTGCTGATTCTTGCGACTGCTAGACTCAAGGCCATCTGCTGAATCTCCAGCACGACGTCGCATCATCTCTCGCGCTTTGCTTCATCTGCTGATAGCCAACTGCTGATTGTGATGACATCAAGGCTGATGTCATCACAGCTCATACCATATTAAGCGCATCTCTACTCATCTGCTGAATCTTCATCTGCTGATCACTGTAGCTTCCTGCTGAATGATGACGTCACAGCTGATGTCATCTACGCTTTACGCTCCAGCTGATTTCTTCATAGCTCCAGCTCCAGCTTGCGATTCTTCGTAGCTTCTTGCTTCTTGAATAGCGACTGTTGATAGATTCATCAACAGTACTTATAATCGCTACTGCTAACATATTCGTCAACAGTAACTTGCGCATCTTCTTCTTCGATCTAATGCTCCAGCAAGCTTCTCAACACATGATCCAGCTGGTTCGCTTCGCACTTTAGCTCTTCAGCTGGTTGTTATCGTTTCAGCTGATTCATCATGCTCCAGCTGATTTCTTGGCCTCCGCCTGATTACAAACAACTGAATCAACTCTGGACGTCTCCATCGCTAATTCAACTGCTGATTCCATGAACACCAAACCAACTGCTGAATCTTTATATTGAACCAACTGCTGGACATATTTATCAGCTTTTCTTCTTTGCACAATAAGCTTCTTCCTGCTGAAATTCTTCTTCGTTCCTAAAACCTGTACGCTTAAGTAGAATTGTTAGAATCACAATAACAGGTTTTGTGTAATTCAAAACTTAATCAGGATCTGTAAAAACAGATCCAACAAGTACTCAGATCTGAGTGGTATCAGCTGTGAGTTCTGTTTTGTCGATGACTATTGTTCATCAGATTTGGGGATATTTATGTCATATTTATAGCGGACTTTGACTGTGGTCTCGCAATTACTTCCCAACAGTTAGAATATTTTCTCATGAGTTTACTTTGTCGTGATACCCTAGTTAATGTTCACCAAACCTTATCTTCTCCGATTGCCGATGGTAGAAGACTACGAATGGAGCAAGATTCGTAGCGTTGAGTTCCCGTTGAGACGCTTCCATTAAGACGTCTTTCGAAGTCTTGGGTTAAGCTGGAATAAGAACGCGAAGGAGCTACAGTGCGTCGTTGTTCGTTTATGGGCAGATCTAGTTCTTCTGTTCAGGTGGTGCTTTGAGTAAGTACTAAATTCTACCTTGCGCTTTGTTTAGAGCTAGTTGTTGTGCTAGAAAGGTAGAATAGAGTTGGGTTGAGCTGGTGGCTCCCAGTTTGTGGTTCTGTACGTGTTAAGATAAAATTTATAAGTTTTGGTGATAACAAAATAAGACTGAGAACTGATCATAAGTATTCGAAGAAGACAAAAGAAGGAAACATTTCAGATTCCGTGACGTCATGCCATTGTATTGAATATTTTAGATTCGAGAGAACTATGAGTTAAGTTGCGTTGACATCTGAGTTGACTATTCTGAATTTGATCAGATATTGAGTCAAGTATTCAGTTATCGGGTTGAGGCATTCAGAGTTATGTTCTTAAGATATTGGGTTATTTTGAGTTATTAGTTCTTTCTGTTATCGGGACATTTTGTTAAGATAAAATTTATAAGTTTAGGTGATAACAAAATAAGACTAAGTACTGATCTTAAGTATTCGCAGAGAGGTGAAACGACTCGTACTCTAAAATTTTTTTTTAAATCATGTGCGGAATAACTAAACCAAAAAGTATGGCTCGTTCCCTTTAAACATTTTCTCAACATAATTTTATAACATGAATAAAACCAATACCTCGAAAACATTAAATGATCAATGCTGTTTAAAAATCAGAGTATGAAAATGTTGCAGAAACGGAACATGTAAATAAAATGTCTGAAAAGTGTATCATAACGTAAATAAGACATCATAGTGGTCATGGGGTACTGCTGCAACAGACGCTCAGAGGCCCTCACCGCCAGTCAGGATAAAATCCACAGGGTCATCACCTGCACCATTTAAACCTAGTGAGCCTAGAGGCTCAGTATGCTCTATCTTTTAAATATCAAAGTACATATAATAAAATCACATGCAAGCACAAACGTGATATAAAATACGTTAAATCATGCATGCATGGATGGTCGTAAAACATGGTTCGTAAAATATCATAATCATATAGCATACATAAGGCATGACGTAACGTAACATAAAAACGTATGAATAGAATCAGTGAAATGTGAGCGAACGTATGACTGATCAGTCGAAAGACCAACGTACGTGACGGTGCGGTTTACCCGACCTTACCGGGATCCCAAGTACCTCCTATGCCACTTCACCATGTTGTGATCACATGGATACATAGGCTTGTAATACATTAAAACAGGGGATCCTCGGGCCAGGTATCCCGACTAGCTCCCATCATTAAATTTTGCCACAAGTCACTTCAATCCCTCGGGTTTTTCTCAAAAAAAGGAACATGCCTTTAACGTTTCATAAAATCTCATGATGCGTGCATTCTTAAAATCATGGAATTTAAAAGTTTAGTCCGTCCATTTATATTTAATTATTCCTTTTGAAAATATTTACAAACATAGAATACTACCTATATAATTAAATATATATTCACGGGCTTCTACATTTTCTACTCCGACCAAGGACTGATTCAGGAGTCTGGCCCACTACTTCTAATCCCAAAAGAACCTAGACTCAACTTAAAATTTGGGACTTAGCCTAACACTAGACTTGGCCCATAACTTTAAATTCAACCTTTAGAATTTCTAAATACTCCATTCTTTACTAAAAAATCAAATATTTAATATTGACTAACTAAAAGTCTCATTGACCAATTTTGACTAATAAAATCCCAAAGGCCCTAATTTTGACTTCCAAACTCAAAATAAAGTATTAGGTCCAAAGTAATTAAAATTTTGACTAAATAATTTTGACTTTAAAGATTTGACCAAAATTTTTAAAATTGGACTCTATACTTTAAAATTAAAATAAACAGGTCCAGAATTAAAATAACTCGGACCAAATTTAAGACATTTTTACTCGACCCTCGACTAACCGACCCGGTCCAATCGAACCCATTAAACCGGTCCAATTGAACCGGCCCATGCAACCCATGCAACACAAGCCAACCCTAGCTATCGCCCACCTTGCGCCGCGCGACTTCTACCTCACGTCCGCCCTCCTCCGGCCACCATTGGACGGAGCCCCTCCGGCTGGACCACCCCCTAGTCCAGCCGGTCCCCTTGGACCAACCATGGCTCACGTCAAGGCCTGAAGAACGTGAACTAGCCACGTAAAGAGGACGGTCGCGCAACCTGTTGCGTGTAGACGCCAGACCCGGTTACCCCTTGACCTAACCACGATCGAGCCACCCTCTCCACCTCCCTGAGCCGCCACTAGACAGCCTAGACTTGCACCCTAGCCCCTTGGACAGCACAGCCCTTGAGCATCACAAGAACCGATCAAATACATGATGAAAATTCATGAGTCATGCATGGATCCAAAACATTAAACAAAACATTTCATGCATTTGAACATTAAAAATAGTTTAATATAGCTTAAATGGTGAGAAAATGAATAGATTTTACATGCCTGGATTGGATAAAGGGAATATCTGCGAGTTACCGATGTGTAGGACGCGAGATCAGGACAAGACCGTCTTTGAATCACCTAGAACTTGAAGAACCGATGGGGTTGAGCAATGGAGGATGCGGACGGCTATGGAGGATTAGTTGAGGCTAGGTTTTTTGCAAAATTTGTGTTTTGAAATAATGGGTGTGACACAATTAAACATAGATCATGTCAAGTCACATACAATTCATGCATTTGAACATTAAAAAAAGTTTAATATAGCTTAAATGGTGAGAAAATGAATAGATATTACATGTCTGGATTGGAGAAAGGGAAGATCTGCGAGTTACCGACGTGTAGGACGTGAGATCGGGACAAGACCGCCTTTGAATCACCCAAGAACTTGAAGAACCGATGGGGTTGAGCAATGGAGGAGGGGGACGGCTATGGAGAAATAGGTTTTTTGCAAATTTTTGTTTTGAAATAATGGGTGTGACACAAATGGCCCCTCATGTTTAATTAAGAAAATTAAATGGAATTTCCTAACCCTCCACTAAATTGAAATGTTAATTAAAATTATAAACATCGCTTTAAAATCTATAATTTTCTAAATAAATGGCCTCTTCAATTTTAAAATATATTAAAGTCCATTAAAACAGTACGTATAGACGAAAAACGGATTCCCCTAAAAAACAATCATAAAAATCCCAATTTTCGAAAATTTGCTGCTTAAGAATAATAATTTGTTCTTAAAAATCTACAGACTTAAAAATCTCAAATTATTTTCATCTCGATCGTCCCTAGTCTCGTCCACGCCCGTAACTCAACAGGCTAAAACACAGACCATACATATCATGCAACATTAAAATCATAAATAAATCACATAAAATGGCATGTAATTTTCTAAAATTATTTTTTCCCTAGTCATGCACTCATTTCTACGTATTCAGGGTTTCTAGGCGTTACATGAGGTGTGGGAGATTCACTTGGTACATCAGTTGATTCTCGAACTTCTTCGAGTTCTACTATCTTGCCTTTTCTATCAAGTAGAAATTTCTTTTCCAAAAAGGTGAAATTTCTAGAAACAAACACTTTTGTTTCATTGGGATAGTAGAAGCAGTATCCAATAGAATTCTTTGGATGCCCAATGAAGTAGCATAAGATGGATCTATTATCCAACTTATCTCCCACTGTCTGCTTCACGTAAGCAGGATATCCCCAAATCCTCAAGTACGAGTACTTGGGTGGCTTGCCCATCCATATCTCATATGGAGTTTTATCCACTGTCTTGGTGTGGACATTGTTCAACAATATTACCGATGTTTCGAGCGCATAACCACAAAATGAGGTAGGAATTTCAGTGAAGCTCATCATAGATCGAGCCATGTCCATCAAGGTTCGATTACGACGCTCCGCTACACTATTGAGTTGTGTTGTGGCTGGAGGGGTCTACGATGAGAGAATCTCATTCTCTTTAAGATAGTCTTAAAATTCAGCACTCAAGTATTCTCCACCTCGATCGGATCGAAGGCCATGTCCATCAAGGTTCGATTACGACGCTCCGCTACACTATTGAGTTGTGTTGTGGCTGGAGGGGTCTACGATGAGAGAATCTCATTCTCTTTAAGATAGTCTTAAAATTCAGCACTCAAGTATTCTCCACCTCGATCGGATCGAAGTGTTTTAATACTTTTTCCTAATTGATTTTCTACATCAGCCTTGAACTCCTTGAACTTTTCAAAGGATTCAGATGTGCTTCATTACAAGTACCCAAACCTAGAGTAATCATCGGTAAATGTGATGAAGTAGGTGTGACCGGAATTAGTACCAATGCTATGCGGACCACACACATCAGTATGGATCAAATCCAATAGGCCTTGAGCACGTTCAGGCTTGCCCGTGAAGGGCAATTTTGTCATTTTTCCCTTGAGACAGGATTCACAAGTTGGTAAGGAGTTAATATCAGACATATTAAATATGTCACTCCTAATCAACTTTTTCCTTTTGATTGTTTTTGTATGTGTTTCCACATCATGAGTTGGAACTTATCTCAATTTTAAGTTGTGCAGATCGTTTTCGCGTTCCCAAATTCCAGTTAAACAATCATTCTTGTAAATATTGCAAATCGACTTAGCAAAATGACAAGAATATCCATCACTATCAAGCATAGAAACAGAAATAATGTTTGTTATTAATTCGCGAACAAATATAATGTTTTTCAACAACTTATAATTCGAAGAAAGAAATAAATAGACATCTCCAATTGCTTCGGCCGCAACCCTTGCTCCGCTGACAAGCCTCAAGCGGGTCTCACCCTCCCTAAGACGCCGACTTATTGTCATTACCTGCAAGTATTTGCAGATATGAGATCCACATCCGGTATCAAGTACCCAAGAAGTCGAGTTAAGAGACATATTTATTTCAATGTGGAATATACCTTTTGCAGTTCGCAACTGCTCGAGGTAATCCTGATATTTTCTCCTCCAATGCCCAGGCTTGTGGCAGTGGTGGCAAACGTCCTCATATTTGCTCTGCTTTGGAGCCCTTGCCTTGGGCTTCTTGGCGGGATTTTCCTCATTCTCAAGGGCAGAACGCTTCTTACCCTTGCGTTTGGGCCCCTCTTTCACAGAGGAAGAAGAGCCCAAAAGGAGGACGAGCTTGTCCTTCTTTATGGTCCCCTCAAACACAAGTATATTTATCATCTCTTCAAGGGTGGCATCCAGCTTGTTCATGTTGAAGTTGACCACAAAGGGGTCGAACGCAGCAGGGAGCAGATCCACAGACAGCTCATGTGGAAGCATGATTTCGAGGCCCACTAGCTTCACAATGAGCCCAATCATACGAACCACATGATCGCGGATCAAAGTCCCCTCGCGCATGCAGCTCATCATGAGCTCCTTGACAGTAGTGAACCTCTTCGTCCGAGAGTTCTCCCCGTACAGCTCCTTGAGGTGATGGTGTATGTCAGCAACATACCCCGTCTTCTCGAATCGCCGCTGAAATATGTTGCACATTGATCCCATCATATAGCATCGTGCTTTAATCTCGTCATCCCACCATTTTTCCAGCTTTGCCAGCTCCTCAGGACTGGCTTTGGCTTGGTCCTCCTTCAGATGGCTCTTCTCTAGCGTTTAGAGAGGTTTTTCCTAAGCAAACATAATCTTAGATTTCGGAGCCAATCAGTGTAAGTCAGTGAACTTGTTGCTATCCAGTATAGTAGCAAGTGGATTTTTAATCAAATACATAATTATAGCAGTTTATACTGAAAGGAAACACAAACATGCATTACAGACTATTCATGAAAAATGCTAAGACATACGACAAGGTCATTTAGTTTTATGAATTACCCTCCCACTATTTTAACGATTTCACCACCCTCTAATGAAATCGAGAAAGCTAGTTTCTTTAGTGGGTACACAGAGTCTAATAAAGAAATCATGGTCCCGAATAATATCAGCCAATCATGATCCTCAAAAGGTAGAGCCCAATTGCAACAGGTGTAACCTCTATGTATTTATCTCACGTCCAGTAAAGGCCCAATAATATGACGCCGATTACTATCACATGTCAAGACGACCCATCAATGTTGAGTTGTAATGGACGGTCGCCATAACGTCCCCAATAATATGAGCCAACGTCATTGGAGTTCCATCCAACTCACAGCAAGTGTTCATAACGTGCACAGTTCGGGTAACCATGCCCTTGACATAAATACAGAACTGTTTTAACTTGAAGGTTTTTACAACAGAATACTTCTTCTCAGTAAAACTTTGAAATAAGTAAAACACTTGCGATCTAAATCAGTGTGAAAACGAAGGTCTTTCGATAAGCACAGTCCTCACAGTCCCAGTTTATGCCAACTCCTCCACCTAGCTCTCCTAACGTGCACCCATGAAAACTAATAAGTCTAGGGGCCCAACAAATAAAATTCGGTAATAACAAAACTTTAAAATAAATGCACAAGTAAAAGAAAAATGGATAAGCAGTTCGCGTAAACTTTCTTGAAAAGATCACAGAATAATCCTTGAAAACATTCGATTTCTATTTTATGAAATATGGCTCGAAAACTCTCCTTAAATCATAGTCGCTTGATCAAGCTCATCTGGAACCAGGCTATGGGAGAATAATTCCCGAACTGTACTATGTTGGAGACGCACCTCGGTTCGTCAACCGACATCCAGACTACCATAATTTGGCGGGACACCCCGGTCCATCGAATGATATTCACACGTCGTATGCTGACTGTATGTTATCTTCGCCACAATTCATTTAAAACCTTTAAAACCTTACCTGATCTGCTTCAGATCTCGTATATCTTTTTCTATAAAACTTTTCTGTTATGTTCTGGGTCAGACCTCATGCAAGAGGTACTTTAAAATTCTTAAATTAAGAAAAATATTACTGGGAGCACTGTTGAGTTAAGAGTGCATAGGTGAGAGAAGTACTGAATTGGGTGAACTCCTGGAAAGCTCTCGTACGTCAAGATCCTGACGTTTGCGTCGCTTGATCTGGTTGGCAGGTGGGCTATAAAAGTGATTCCAGATCTTAACATGTAATACTATCTCTGTTGGGGATAGGTTCGACGGTAGGAAAAGGGGTAAAACTGATCTCTAAGGAAAATGAGACAGCACCAGTAGTTAGACGTGCACCTCCCCGAACTCATGGGCCTAAGGGGAGTGACTATCATGTACGCTTAAGAGGTCTTGAACATATTAGCTTGGCTCAATGGTTCAAGAAGATCTGGTCCGATCAGATCAGATCAAAACAAACAGATCAGATCGGTTTAGAATACTTGGACCGAATCGAGTCAGAACGTGTTTGGTCAAATCACATTAAAATAGTCAAACCAATTTAGAAAGGTCAAATCAGACCGAAAAGGGTTAAACAACTTACAAGGTCAACACAGACCAGAATATATATGTATATATATCCAGAAAATTATTTAAAAGTTATATATTTGCTTATGTTTTTGAAGCAGATTAACTACGTCATATATATATCTTGACTACACTGTTAGAAATATAATCAACTTGTTTAACCCCAAATGCTTGATTTATCTGAGGAGACAAAATTATGTGTTCAAATGATTGGGAAAGTTATATTTGTGCTCATATAACTTATATTTTTTCTACTTTTGAACGTGTTAAAAATTAATTCATATTTTTAATCATTTTACATGTATTTTTTAGTTTTCATTGATGTAATATGAATTTTTATTCCTGTAACTTTGCGTTTTTTATTCACGATCCGTTTTTCACTTTACTTGCCTTTCCCAGTGATGAAAAATGAAAAAAATATAAAGTTACTAGATTAAAATTTTAAAATGATAAAACCAAAAGAAGAAATGCAAGTTATATAACAAAAGACGAAACCATCAATAAACCAAAATTGAAAAAAAAAACGCAAATTATAAGGAAAAAAATGTAATTTTCCCTATATGATTCAAACCAAAATTTCCAGAACAGGAATATATTTGGGGCAATAATTTGATGCACGAACAAGCTAAGCTTGAATCAGTCCATTATGGTAGTAAATTAATTTCGTTACCATTTTTCTCAATCGACTGGCATAATCAATTTTGGGTCAACAAATTTAATTGATTTGATCCGATATCCACCAAATTAATTGATTGATTCACATGATCACGACATATATCATTTGGTTAAACAGTTTAAATATATTACTTATAAGAGATTATTGGCCAGAATTTCTACTCATATATTATTTTAAAAGCTCAGAAAAAGTACAGTCACAATGGCAACGCTTTTGAAATCAGTTCTGGTGGTTCTTGCAATTGTTACTCTTACTTCAGGTATCAAATCTCAATTCTTGTTCATAGCTGTTTTGAGAACTAAATCTGATTCGACTCTTTTTAAAACTGGCTCTTTTGTGAATAATATTCATTTTCATCCCCAAAGTATATATAGTACATAACTCAGCTGATTAATATATTATGTTGGTGCAGATTGCTTAGTACATGGGAGAACTTATGGGAAAATTTGCGAGCTCGAGTTCGAGTACGAATGCGACTACAAGATAAGTAGATCATGTGAAGGCGCCTGCAAACGCTATATTGCTTACCCACGAGCTTTCATTTCGAGCCAATGTATAGTTCCCCACGACGATGATAAACATCATTGCCAGTGCAACTTCTATTGCTAGATCTGGATGATCATCTAATATTAATTCCATTGCGAAAACTAGCAAATATGTGTAATGAAGTTTAACTTTTATTTAAAATTTATTAAATAAAGCTAGTTATGATGTTTTTTCCCGAAGTTTTCAAAAAGCAATGTTGATGTCAACACATCCAGTTGTAGGGCGTCCCCAAGTAGAACTTTTTAAATACTTTTAATATATGAATCACGAAACTATACGTACCTATAATCTAAAATAAAGGAAAATATTATTGGTAGCGGACGTATATATTTCTTGTTATAAATTTAATAGGGCACAAGAGAAAAGAGAATATAAATGAAGGAGATAACTGAGTTATCTTATTTTCAACCAAAGATCCCTAATATTGGAAGGACTACACTAATTGTTATTATCCGACAAGTCGTTAAATCCAGAAAAATGAAAAAGCTATTTTATCCTCAAGACGTAGGTTATCTAGAGGATATCTTGCACGGGAAAATTATTTTTCCGGATAAGTAATTTTACCCCAGAAGAGTATTTATATGGAAAAGGTTATTATTTTAATATGGAAATGTTGTTTTGCTCTAGCGAAAGCCATTTTATCCGGAGAATTTAATTTAATTCGGAAAAGATGTATTGGCCGGAGTGAAAGATCTATATTATCTAGAAGATTAATTTCATTTTTGACAGAGCTATATTAGCAAGAACAAATGTTTCATATGACAAATACGTACCCAGATGATTTTATCATATCCGAAAGATTGGGTTCAACGGAGGAAATTCTTTGTAAAATAAAACTTTCCCATGGTAATCTTGAGTTAGTGTTCTTTTAGGATCTTCTCTTAACCGGTGGCTTGAGGCGGTGAGTAGACTTTCATGCTAGCTTCATAAGTAGGTGTCATGATATTATGAAAATCGAGGGTTAATTATGGTTTTAGTTAGGAAGTTAGCTACTCCACATGGATCAAATACATATTTAGATAGATCTTTCGTCAAGTATTCTTTCATATCACTTAAGAACTAATATTCATCGTTAAGACATAAGAGTACTAGCTTAAGCCAAGTGAACGGAGTGAAGGATTATTCTCAGCCGTATGGTATCTGTGGTTATCTTTGATGCCTTGAATGAGTGTTAATAGTTTTTACTGAGATTGAAAAATGTATGTGATGCGATCTCAAAATCGTCATCGGTTCTCGACCAGAGAGTTACACATCGCCACCCGAGAAGATCTGGAGGTCTGGAGGCTTGTCCTAGGAGGATGAGAAGCTTTGTCCTCGGGGGATGAGGAGGCTTGTCCCAGCAAGATGAGGAGACTTGTCCCAGCAAGATGAGGAGACTTGTCCCAGCAAGATGAGGAGACTTGTCCCAGCAAGATGAGGAGACTTGTCCCAGCAAGATGAGGAGACTTGTCCCAGCAAGATGAGGAGACTTGTCCCTCATCCCGACGAAGGCCCTCCGATGCTTAAGTCAGCCCGGATGATTAAAAAGATATGTAGTGCAGAGAATGAGTCTGCTGAATGTGTCTAGAAAATGAGAGAATACCTGGGTATTTATAGGCGAGTAAATGGGTTGCGTGTTGTACTACCTGAATAATCATGAGCAGGGATGGGCAGAGCAGATCTTGCGTGTACGCTACCCTACCACCTGTACGCAGGGATGGGTCCTGCAGCTTTGTCAGTGCACTAATAATGAGTTATACAAGAGGGCCAAGTTGCAGAGTTGACAGGTTCCCGACCAGAGTAGAGATCACAGGTTCCCGACCAGACCAGAGATCACAGGTTCCCGACCAGAGTAGAGATCACAGGTTCCCGACCAGACCAGAGATCACAGGTTCCCGACCAGAGTAGAGATCACAGGTTCCCGACCAGACCAGAGATCACAGGTTCCCGACCAGAGTAGAGATCACAGGTTCCCGACCAGACCAGAGATCACAGGTTCCCGACCAGAGTAGAGATCACAGGTTCCCGACCAGACCAGAGATCACAGGTTCCCGACCAGAGTAGAGATCACAGGTTCCCGACCAGACCAGAGATCACAGGTTCCCGACCAGAGTAGAGATCACAGGTTCCCGACCAGACCAGAGATCACAGGTTCCCGACCAGAGTAGAGATCACAGGTTCCCGACCAGACCAGAGATCACAGGTTCCCGACCAGAGTAGAGATCACAGGTTCCCGACCAGACCAGAGATCACAGGTTCCCGACCAGAGTAGAGATCACAGGTTCCCGACCAGACCAGAGATCACAGGTTCCCGACCAGAGTAGAGATCACAGGTTCCCGACCAGACCAGAGATCACAGGTTCCCGACCAGAGTAGAGATCACAGGTTCCCGACCAGACCAGAGATCACAGGTTCCCGACCAGAGTAGAGATCACAGGTTCCCGACCAGACCAGAGATCACAGGTTCCCGACCAGAGTAGAGATCACAGGTTCCCGACCAGACCAGAGATCACAGGTTCCCGACCAGAGTAGAGATCACAGGTTCCCGACCAGAGTAGAGATCACAGGTTCCCGACCAGAGTAGAGATCACAGGTTCCCGACCAGAGTAGAGATCGAGGCTTGTCCTAGGAGGATGAGAAGGTTTGTCCTCGGGGGAAGAGGAGGTTTGTCCTAGGAGGATGAGAAGGTTTGTCCTCGGGGGAAGAGGAGGCTTGTCCTAGGAGGATGAGAAGCTTTGTCCTCGGGGGATGAGGAGGCTTGTCCCAGCAAGATGAGGAGACTTGTCCCAGCAGGATGAGGAGACTTGTCCCAGCAGGATGAGGAGACTTGCCCGAGCAGGATGAGGAGACTTGTCCCAGCAGGATGAGGAGACTTGTCCCAGCAGGATGAGGAGACTTGTCCCAGCAGGATGAGGAGACTTGCCATTCTGCAATGACCTGCAACCACAGGCACTGATCAAAGGGCATCGGGAGTCATCCCGACGAAGGCCCTCCGATGCTTAAGTCAGCCCGGATGATTAAAAAGATATGTAGTGCAGAGAATGAGTCTGCTGAATGTGTCTAGAAAATGAGAGAATACCTGGGTATTTATAGGCGAGCAAATGGGTTGCGTGTTGTACTACCCGAATAATCATGAGCAGGGATGGGCAGAGCAGACCTTGCGTGTACGCTACCCTAACACCTGTACGCAGGGATGGGTTTTGCAGCTTTGTCAGTGCACTAATCATGAGTTATACAAGAGGGCCAAGTTGCAGAGTTGACAGGTTCCCGACCAGAGTAGAGATCACAGGTTCCCGACCAGAGTAGAGATCACAGGTTCCCGACCAGAGTAGAGATCACAGGTTCCCGACCAGAGTAGAGATCACAGGTTCCCGACCAGAGTAGAGATCACAGGTTCCCGACCAGAGTAGAGATCACAGGTTCCCGACCAGAGTAGAGATCACAGGTTCCCGACCAGAGTAGGATCTTGCGTCTACCCTACCACCTGTACGCAGGGATGGGTCTTGCAGCTTTGTCAGTGCACTAATAATGAGTTATACAAGACAAGAAAGTTGCAGAGTTGACAGGTTCCCGACCAGAGTAGAGATGACAGGTTCCCGACCAGAGTAGAGATGACATGTTCCCGACCAGAGTAGAGATGACATTTAAGAGCAGCTCTTTCCTCGGGTCCCGAGTAGGTTTTTTTACCCTGGTATCAGTATGTTATACCGTATACTATATGTAACATATATATGTACGCATATGTCGACATAAAAGCAGAAAGATATCACTATGTATATTGCTATTGTTCAATTTTATGAAATTTTACACTTAATTTAACAAGCACATGGTAACAGACATGTTATATGGCTTTATAAGCAAAAGCGCTTGAATACCTGAAAATGAAAAGCCACTAAGGTCATAGTATGGGACTACCTGAAGATGGAAAAACTGAGACTTAACACTATATGGTGGATACATGAAAGATCAACCAATAATGATACGACGTATTGAATACCTCAAAGATGAAAAAACAACGAATTAAATATTAGCCAATATAAAATGACGTGGCTTTTGTTTACTCTGACGAACTGAACATGGTTTTTAAAGTGATTGACGAAACATGAATTTTACCGTATTTTACGGAACATGAAGTGGATTTGTTTTAACTTCAATTGATAACATATTTTGCCGAACTTACTAAGGTTTATATTCATATAACCTTTGCGTTGCCGGATCAGGTAACGAAAAAAAAATAAGGATGTCGTTTCTTCGTTGGATGTAGGTGAAGTGTATTGCCCAACAAGAACCTTATCTCAACTTTAAGATGGCTTCCGCTGATGTACATGAATTTTTTTAAAGCAATATTCTTTTCAAACAGAGTTCTGTGTGTAATGTTGAATTCTTGGAATATCAGCTATGAATGTTGTGTTGTATGATTTAAATCATGTTTATCCAGATAAAATGTTTAACCGGAAGACTTGGCTAACCGGAAAAAGTATTTTTTTTCTGCAAGCTGTTTCATCCATACAATATATGTTGTCCAGAAAAGTTTACCAAGTGAGGATGAGACATGTCATCCGGAGGTTTTTATGATAGATTTACTTTTACCTGGTTGATATATGTTCTTTGGAGGTTTAACTAGCAGTCTTATTTTATCCGGAAGTTTTCCTTACACACATGCAATTTGCAGACTTCATTGTCAGTGCACTAATAATGAGTTATACAAGAGGGCCAAGTTGCAGAGTTGACAGGTTCCCGACCAGAGTAGAGATGACAGGTTCCCGACCAGAGTAGAGATGACATGTTCCCGACCAGAGTAGAGATGACATTTAAGAGCAGCTCTTTCCTCGGGTCCCGAGTAGGTTTTTTTACCCTGGTATCAGTATGTTATACCGTATACTATATGTAACATATATATGTACGCATATGTCGACATAAAAGCAGAAAGATATCACTATGTATATTGCTATTGTTCAATTTTATGAAATTTTACACTTAATTTAACAAGCACATGGTAACAGACATGTTATATGGCTTTATAAGCAAAAGCGCTTGAATACCTGAAAATGAAAAGCCACTAAGGTCATAGTATGGGACTACCTGAAGATGGAAAAACTGAGACTTAACACTATATGGTGGATACATGAAAGATCAACCAATAATGATACGACGTATTGAATACCTCAAAGATGAAAAAACAACGAATTAAATATTAGCCAATATAAAATGACGTGGCTTTTGTTTACTCTGACGAACTGAACATGGTTTTTAAAGTGATTGACGAAACATGAATTTTACCGTATTTTACGGAACATGAAGTGGATTTGTTTTAACTTCAATTGATAACATATTTTGCCGAACTTACTAAGGTTTATATTCATATAACCTTTGCGTTGCCGGATCAGGTAACGAAAAAAAAATAAGGATGTCGTTTCTTCGTTGGATGTAGGTGAAGTGTATTGCCCAACAAGAACCTTATCTCAACTTTAAGATGGCTTCCGCTGATGTACATGAATTTTTTTTAAAGCAATATTCTTTTCAAACAGAGTTCTGTGTGTAATGTTGAATTCTTGGAATATCAGCTATGAATGTTGTGTTGTATGATTTAAATCATGTTTATCCAGATAAAATGTTTAACCGGAAGACTTGGCTAACCGGAAAAAGTATTTTTTTTCTGCAAGCTGTTTCATCCATACAATATATGTTGTCCAGAAAAGTTTACCAAGTGAGGATGAGACATGTCATCCGGAGGTTTTTATGATAGATTTACTTTTACCTGGTTGATATATGTTCTTTGGAGGTTTAACTAGCAGTCTTATTTTATCCGGAAGTTTTCCTTACACACATGCAATGGAAAATATAGTGTGGTGACGAGAAAGAAAGTACAAGGCATTTTAAATATTCTTCCAGACGGCTTACTTCCAGAAAAACCTCCAATTAAATAAAATGTATATATATATATATGGGCACACAATATGGTACACATTCAATATGTATGGCTTACCTGATATTTCATTATTAGTTGTGTTTTTATTTCTTTATCATTCTTTTTGTAACAAAACGTAAGTTGTCTTTCTTTTCCATTCACATTTTCTCTATTTTGAACCTGTTAGGAACGAAAAACAAATCGTGCTGAAAAAGCATATACAGAGGCGCGTGATATGAGAGGAGACTTGTAATAACTCTAGTCTGTTAAAATCTTTGACCGCTCTGAACTGATCTTCGTAGTACTGAGCAAATCAGTTTATTAGACTTTGGAGATCGAATGGAAAGAAAAATTCTCTCTATATTTCTGTTTTTTGTTACCGTCAAACCAATCGATCAAGTATTTATAAAGGCAAAAGGAAACGGTAAAGAAGAAGAAAAAATGGTGAAAAAACCGTTTATATACACGCTTTTATCCACCCGTTTTTTTTTTTTGCAAACAAAAGAACAAACGAGAATGGGTTTCTGTGTTGTCAACAGATCAGGTACGCTCTATTCTGTCAGTAGATTGGGTACCTCCACTCCATCATTCAATACAGTTTGAATTGCTTCTGTTATGTCTGAGATAATCTTGTCAAACTGATTTATCCTTTGTCCTGATAGTCTGTACTGTTCGAACTCCGTTCTGATATGTTCTGTTCTGTACATTCTGATCTGTTTTGCTCTTGAAGTGATGTAATGCGAAGCTCCAATTTGATCTATCCACTGAGCTATTCTGTTCTGATCTGATCTACTCTTCTTATCTGAATTTTTTCTGTTCTGTTCTGATATAATTTTAACTGTTCTTCTCTTTCTATCTGAACTGCTCTCTTCTGTTCTAGTCTGATCTTCTCTTCTTATTGAGCTGCTCTGTTCTGTTCTGATCTGATCTGAATTATTCTGCTCATGTTATCTAACATGTTCTGCTCTTCTTACTATTTCTGTTATGCTCTTCTTATCTGAATTGTTCTGATATGATCAGTTTTTCTTGGAAGATAAGGAAGTGTGAAAGGTAAGAGAGAGACAACTTATGTTTTGTCTGCTTCCAGCTATTTTTTAATTTTTTTTAAAAATCGGCCAATGACATCACGACACGTGGTAGACGCAGAAGTGATAAGGAAATTGGTTATGTAAGATGTCACAATTATATATATATATATATATATATAACTATATGATA
>KV013962.1:267326-292225 GCA_001598015.1 Dorcoceras hygrometricum
AGATCTAACAACTTGATCACCTTGATCATCTTCAAGGAGAAAACCATATCTCTCAGGAGCTCTAGGAATCCTTTCGGATCTCCTAGGTGTGACCATTTCTGGTACTGGCTCAGTAGGTGCGGGAGGTTCACTTGGTACTTCAGTTGTTTCTCGAACCTCTTCGAGTTCTACTATTTTTCCGTTTCTATCAAGTAGAAATTCCCTTTCCATAAAAGTGGCATTCCTCGAGACAAACACTTTCCTCTCGCTCGGATAGTAGAAGTAGTATCCAATGGAATTCTTTGGATACCCAATGAAGTAGCATAAGATGGATCTCGTATCCAGCTTATTTCCCACTGTCTGCTTCACGTAAGCAGGACATCCCCAAATCCTCATAAATGAGTACTTGGGTGGTTTGACCATCCATATCTCATACGGAGTTTTATCCACTGCCTTGGTGTGGACATTGTTCAACAACATTATCGCCGTTTCGAGCGCATAGCCCCAAAACGAGGTCGGAAGCTCAGTGAAGCTCATCATGGATCGAACCATGTCCAACAATGTCCGATTACGACGCTCCGCTACACCATTGAGCTGTGGTGTGGCCAAAGGGGTCCACTGTGAGAGAATCTCATTCTCCTTCAGATAGTCTTGAAACTCAGTACTTAAGTATTCACCACCTCGATCAGATCGAAGTGCTTTAATACTTCTGCCTAATTGATTTTCTACTTCAGCCTTGAATTCCTTGAACCTTTCAAAGGATTCAGACTTGTACTTCATCAAGTACAAGTACCCATACCTAGAGTAGTCGTCGATAAAGGTGATGAAGTATGTGTGACCGTATTTAGTACCAATGCTAAATGGGCCGCACACATCAGTATGGATCAAATCCAATAGGCCTTGGGCACGTTCACCCTTGCCCTTGAAGGGTTGCTTGGTCATCTTTCCTTTCAGACATGATTCACAAGTCGGTAGGGAGTTGATGTCTGACAGATCAAACAAGTCACTCCTAACTAACTTGTTCATCCTACTTAGAGAAATGTGACCTAGACTAGCGTGCCAAAGTTGTGCTGGGTTCAAGTTATCGTGTTTCCGTTTAATCGTTGTTGTGTGTGTTTCGACATCGTGAGTTGGAACGTCTTTTAACTTTAAGGTGTATAGATCGTTTTCGCGTTCCCCAATTTCAATTAAACATTCATTCTTGTAAATATTTCAAATCGAATTAGCAAACATACAAGAATATCCATCTCTATCAAGCATAGGAATAGAAATAATGTTTTTAATTAATTCAGGAACAAATAAAACGTCTCGTAACAACAACTTAAAATTTGAAGACAGAAATAAACCAATATCCCCTACAGCTACTGCAGCAACCCTTGCTCCATTACGTGTGCCGCAAGGGCGCACGCGGGCGCACGGCCGCGCAACAAATTGCGCGCAACCTCGCTCGACAACGGCCGGACATCATGCAGCACCGGCCCGCCATGGTCGTCCAGCAGCGGCGCACGATGGAGACACGAATCGCGCCCCTTGCGCGCGACGAGGGAGCGGCGGGCGCACGGCCAACGCGCGGCCAGCGCGTGCAACGGCGGGCCAGCAAACGCCGCGCCATGCGCGGCCTCCCCTCTCGCGCGACGAAGCGCACGTCCCGTCATGCTCGCGCGGCCAGCGCGCAAGTCGCGCGCACTCATGCGCGCGACAATGAGGGGCGCCGCCGCACGTGGCGGCGGCCGGTGGTTGTGCCGGAATTTTTGGTCTTTCGATCTGAAAATTAAAGATTAGATACAATTCAGGCATAATCGTATGATCAGATCCGAAAAACACTGGCTCTGATACCACTGTTGGGGATCCGGATCCGCCCCCCGGCGAGGCAGCGGAAGAACATAGAATACAAGCCGGGAGACGATCAATACGAAAAATTCAATAACAATTATCGCCATACATAGGGGGTTCAAAACCACTACCTTGCTGGCACTTGTGCCTAGCTCCAACCGTAGTTACAATAACGTCGGATCTTCACGGTAGATTGCGGTAGATATCGCCAATCCGGTCCACGACCAGAAACAAGACTCCTTCGTCAGCCTGCACTAGAAGGACTGACGAGATCAGCACGAACGGATTCTCCTCGTCGAATTGGCCGGAAACGAATTTCCGGCGAAGACGGGCGGCGGCGGCTATGTGAGTGAGGAGGGGGCGGCCAAAGCTAGGTTTAGGGTTTCAAGATTGTATCAAGTTTTTGTTAAATGAAGCTTAGTCTAATTAAATAGACTTAGGAGTTGGACTTGGACCGGCCCAACGGGCCCGGGTCCAACAATGAACATTCAGTTCATCTCCACCACCGAGACTTCATCATAACTCCGATCACCGATCAAATTGGACCGATCGATTCAGTTTCCAAAACTGAATGTTATGATCTGAAAAACCATTTTCAGAACCCCAGTGCAAAATGACCGTTTTGCCCCTCAACAGCGGGAAACCCCCGGTTTGACCCCTGTTGACTTTTAGGAAGTCGCACTTCCCGAAATCCTCTTCTCGTGCTAAACACATTGAGCTGAATATCCGTGCGGGAATCTCGAATCTAGTACTTGTGTGACCCTCAATGGTTCAGGGATACAGCTAGCCGTGGGCCCACAACCATTGTGGCTCCGGAATCACAATTCCGGACTTGCCCATCGGATCATGGTAAAGCGTCTAGCAACATCGCCCCATGATCCCCTAGGTATCACAGATAGTGCCTGCAAGAACCAGTTGGTCGTGGTTAGCGTACAGTACGGTCCTTTCAATCCATATATCCCGATCAGATCAACGACCATTGGTAAATCGAGAGTCGCTATAGATCCGATAGCCATGCATACATCTTGGAGATCGAATAGTGACATCGCGAGTGTAACTAGGTAAACACATTTACCTGAAACACTTCTAGTACTCTGGCCAGAGATTTATACACTATTATCTCCTCAGATAGTATAGGATATCCACGCATGTCTGCGAGCGGTGAATCCTCGACAACGATGCATCGACTCCTACATGCATCGGGGTCTCACCCAATCCCGACGCCTTATGACCCCAAGTGAGTCGGCAAACGGGTCAAAGTGAGACGCCTATCATGTAGAGTCTCAATGACGTTTTGAGTCGTGAGGACTAATCAGTACAACCAAGACCTCGGACTTATCCACTCGACAAATGGTAACCACTTGGAAAGTCCGAACGAGGGTAGTTCGATAGATCACCAGGTCACTATCTATCTGCATGCTCAGAACATCACAATGTTCCCTACCAATGAAACGTGGTACTTTGCATCGCAGATACTAGTCTCGAACTCGGGCGGCCTTATCCTCATTTTGACGGCCCAATCGACTAGGAACATGTTCAGAACACACAGCGACTATTAGATGTGTTTCATGATAGCCGTCATACCCACTATCACATCTAACATACGCTTTAGTGTATTCTAGGTCTTTACTCAACACAATTGTAAATCATTACACAAATAATGAAAGTAAAGAACGCCATATAAAGGAATGCGAATATCATACATAAAGACTGTTTCATACAAGAGTCTATAAACCCACACGCCACAAGTTGGCTAGTTGGGCATCTACTCTAACATCCAGGAGCTGCTCCAGTATCTAGACCACCATATCGATTAGCTCCAACAGAGATGAAAGAATTGAAAGAACAAATGCAGGATCTGTTGGAGAAAGGGTTTATTAGACCAAGTACTTCGCCATGGGGAGCCCCTGTTTTGTTTGTTAAGAAAAAGGATGAGAGTATGAGATTATGTATAGATTATCGTGAGTTAAACAAATTGACGATTAATAATAAGTATCCATTACCTAGGATAGAAGATCTGTTTGACCAGTTGAGAGGGTCAGTAGTATTTTCTAAGATCGACTTGAGGTCTGGATATCACCAACTGAAGATTAAGCCAACTGATGTTTATAAAACAGCCTTTAGAACTAGGTATGGCCATTACGAATTTTTGGTTATGCCCTTTGGACTTACAAATGCTCCATCAGCATTTATGGATTTAATGAATAGGGTCTTTCAACCATATCTAGATCAGTTTGTAGTTGTATTCATTGATGATATCTTAGTCTATTCTAAGACCCAGCAAGAGCAAGAAGGTCAGCAGCAAGATGAACAACTGAAGAAATGGGTCCAGCAGGATAAAGAAAGAGGCAGCAGTCTCTATTTTTCAGAAGATGGAATTGTTAGGTATTTGGGCAGAATCTGGGTACCCTAAGTAGATGATTTAAGAGCTGAACTTTTGAAAGAAGCTCATACAGCTCCATATTCAGTACATCCAGGAAGTACGAAAATGTACAAGGACCTCCAGCAGTTGTATTGGTGGCCAGGAATGAAGAGGGATGTTGCTAGATTTGTAGCTGAATGTTTAACGTGTCAGCTGGTGAAGGCTGAACACCAGCGACCAGCAGGATTATTGAAGCCACTGCTGATTCCCGAATGGAAGTGGGAATGCATAGCGATGGATTTTGTGACTGGATTATCAAGAACAGTACAAGGATATAACTCCATATGGGTTATAATTGATAGGCTCACTAAGTCTGCTCATTTCTTACCAGTTAAAACAACATATGAGGTGAGCAGGTACGCAGAATTGTATGTTAAAGAAATAGTGAGGCTACATGGTGTTCCAATTTCTATTGTATCAGACAGAGATCCTAAGTTTACATCAGCCTTTTGAAAAAGTCTACACAAGGCTATGGGTACAAAATTGACGTTCAGCACTGTGTTTCACCCTCAAACTGATGGACAATCGGAAAGGGTGATCCAAATTTTAGAAGATTTGCTCAGAGCTTGTATTGTAGATTTTTCAGCAGGTTGGGATGCAAGTTTACCACTGGTAGAGTTTGCCTACAATAACAGTTTCCAAGCTTCGATTCAAATGGCTCCATATGAAGCTTTGTATGGCAGGAAGTGTAGAACACTACTTCACTGGGATGAAGTTGGAGAAAGAGCTGGTTTGGGACCAGATGTTGTGGAGCAAACAGCAGCAGCTGTTAGGAGAATAAGAGAAATAATGAAAGCTGCTCAAAGTCTACAGAAGAGTTATGCAGATAATCGAAGAAGGGAGCTGAATTTTGAAATAGGTGATCGAGTATTTTTTAGAATAGCTCCAATGAAAGGAGTTATGCATTTTGGAAAGAAGGGAAAGTTGAGTCCAAGGTATATTGGACCATACGAGATTTTAGAGAAGGTAGGAACGCTCGCCTATCGACTAGCACTGCCTCCACAAATGTCAGCAGTGCACAATGTTTTTCACGTATCAGCTTTGAGGAAATATATTCCCCATCCTTCGCATGTGCTGAGTTTTGAGCCAATTCATTTAGCACCAGATTTAAGCTACGAAGAGCGACCAGAAAGAATTCTCCTCCGCGAAACTAGAAGATTAAGAAACCGTAGTATTCCTACGGTTAAGATAATGGTCCAACCAGTCGGAGCGAGAAGCAACGTGGGAAACAGAAGCTGATATGCTAAGCTTATACCCATATTTATTTGGTACGTAAATTTCGAGAACGAAATTTCAATAAGGAGGGTAGAGTTGTAGCGCCCCAAAATCCATAGGACCACATTTATGCATTTTATTGATTTCATGGGCCAAATTGGCAATTTTAAATGTTGTGTATGTGCTGATTTATTGATATTAGCACGTAAGAATGCGCTGCAGTTGGTACCAGCAGAGAGCTCCAACGAGTGATGCACGAACTGGTTCTAAATCGATTGAAAAATCTTTTAAGGAGGTGAAATGATTTCTTTTGGAAAAGGTTTGGTACTTTACAAATTTAAAATGATATGAAGGGAATTTTACTAAATTTTAGAAGTGTGTCATGCTTGATTTCATAAGTAGCTTGCCACTAATCCCTTTCATATAAAAACCTATTTTCAAAGTAAGATTTTCATCATTTGGGAAGAAAAGTTTTAAAGTATTCTTCAAAGAAATTCCAGAAGAGTTCGTGCGTTGCTCAAAGGGAGGATTTCTGCAGGAATTAGCTGTTTACATAAAGCTTTGTTTAAGGCAAGTAAAAGCTGATCCTTTGCTACACCATTTGAAGCATATATTGTTGTTTTTATGGATATGCTTGCCTGTATGTTTAAGCTAGGTTTAAAGTTCATGTTTGAAATGATTTAGACATGAAAAGGAAAGAAAGATGGGTTCAAAAATGATGTTTTGATGTTTATAATGCTTCCAGTATATTTTCCAGAAAGTTTATGATGTTTTAAATGTACTGAGGATTCAAATTCAATTCAGGAATGTTATGAATGTTCTTCTCGCAGTAGCGGTAATATCAGAATTTGATAACTGTATAATCGGTAGTTGTTGGTTGAATCATTGTAAAGTATGGTTTTATAGACAACGGCTGATGGCATAGTTGTTGTTTTGATATTACGAATGTCGAGTTATGTTCCAGCAGCTGTATCTACTTGTTAAGATTCAGCAGCTGCAATGTTATAATGTTTACGAATGTCTTTCCTTGTTGCTGTAATATCGGGGTTTGATGATTGTGTAATCAGTAGTTGCTAGTTGAATCGGTAAAGTCTGGTTTAATAGGCGACGGCTGGTAGCGCGATCATTGTTTCGATATTACAAGTGTCTTTTGTAAATTTCAGCAGATGCACTGTTCATCAGCAGGTGCATCTTTCCTTGTTAAAACCAGCAGTTGCGTTCCCTTTTAAGAGATCAGCAGCTGCATTGTTATTGTAAAATTTAGCAGCTGCATTTCCTTTGTCAAAGTTCAGCAGTTGCGTTGCTTTCATAAAATCAGCAGATGCACTGTTCACCAGCAGATGCATTCCATTGTGATAGTTCAGCAGTTGCTTTACTCGTTTTCAAATACTGTTCATTTCAGCTGGTATTAGTCTTGCGACTGGTACTATTCATTTATATACACGTGTTAGCGTTTTTCTTACAGCTGATTGATTAGCGTATTACTTGCGACTAATCGATGCGCTAACGACGTCGTTTCTTTAAGTTATAGAATATCAGCAGATGGTTTTCATCCTATCTGCTATTCAATCCAACGACATCGTTTCATTTAAATACAATTGTCTTAGTAAGAAATCTTGCAGCTGGTTTTGTTTATTCCAGCTGGTTCATTTCAACGATATGTTCTTGAAGTCGAATTCGATACTCAGTAAAGTTTTAAAAATAGGAAGCAAATGTTTAAAATGATGGAACCCGATGATTTACAGAAATTTCAAGGAATGTTTAAAGAAAGGATTGTTAAGGAACAAAAGTTGTTTTAGATTATGGCATAGATAGTTGACGGTCACCCAGGAGAAGGGTGAGCAGTTGTCTAGATGTCGACTGCCCTTTCATATGAGCTATATGCTAAAACTGATATCGGGAGTCATTTTGATCAAAGTGCAAATTGGACCACATAGAACTTATATGCCATGATCAACTAAAAATGATATTGAAATTAATGAGAAGCTGGGCTATCATCCCCTGTTTCTGCTATTGAATGTTTATTGAACTGTTTACGAAAATGACATTGTTTATTGAAGTTCCTTAACATATGTATTGAACAGATGTCTGCCTGCGTTTTATGAAATTGTTACTCTCAGGTTTTACTTGCTGAGCCTTTAGGCTCACTAGCTTTTAAAATGGTGCAGGTACGACAGCTGGAGAACGAACAGCAGGTGAAACTTGAAACCAGCAGCTGGGTGGTTGTGTTTATCCAAGGCCTACATTTTCCGTGTCTTAGCTGTATCATTTTGATTTAGAGTGTACTGTATTAGATCAGTATCAACGATTGTATATTTATATAGAATATCAGTTGTTGTAAATCGCATTTGCAATTATCAATGAAAACTGTTTTCTGCAAATATTTAGCAGTAGCGCGCAAATTAGGTACCAGCTGGTCTTCGAAATTGTCTTGTGTTTTGTTTCCTTTTAGTTATAAGAAATACAGCTTATAACAAATTACCTTTTGCCTTCTTTTCTTCGAAAATTTTTATTTACCCCAATTCTCGTGGCCCCGTTGGGTTCGGGCGTCACACAGACTCTAGTCTCAAGCTCGGGCAGCCTTATCCTCATTTTGACGGCCCAATCGACTAGGAACGAATTCAGAATGCACAGTGACTATTAGATGTGTTTTATGATAGCCATCATATTCACTATCACATCTAACATACACTATGGTACATTCTAGGTCTTTATCCAACACAATTGTTAACATCATATAACACAATGAAAATAAAGAACGCCATAAAGAAATGTGAATAACATATATAAAGACTGTCATATACAAGAGTCAATAAAAACCCACACGCCACAAGTTGGCTAGTTGGGCATCTACTCTAACAATCTCCCACTTTCCCTATAGCCAACTACTCATCAGACGTAGTCCCATTGTTTCGTGATGTTTTTCAAACAACGGTCCTGGCAAGGGCTTCGTAAGTGGATCAGCAATGTTGTCCGCAGAGGCGACTCTCTCAACTGCTATGTCACCTCTAGCCACAATATCCCGGATTATGTGGTATTTCCTCAGTATATGTTTGGATCTTTGGTGAGACCTAGGCTCCTTTGCTTGCGCAACGGCATCCGTGTTGTCGCAGTACACCGGGACTGGACCAACTCCATCAAGAATGACGCCCAACTCTTGGACAAAATTCCTTATCCAAACCGCCTCCTTAGCAGCAGCTGATGTTGCGATGTATTCAGCCTCAGTGGTTGAATCCGCAATGGTGTCTTGCTTGGAATTGCCCTTGAAGGGTTGCTTGGTCATCCAATAGGCCTTGGGCACGTTCTACATGCTTGAGTAGAATGTCATCAACATAAAGTACGAGGAATGTCACAGCGCTTTTAACTACCTTCTTATATACACATGGCTCCTCGGGATTCTTGATGAAACCAAATTCCTTAATTGTTTCATCGAATCTCAGGTTCCAACTCCTCGACGCTTGTTTGAGACCGTAGATCGATCTCTGAAGTTTTCATACCTTATGCTCACTTCCTACAGATGTGAAACCCTCTGGCTGCGTCATAAAGATCTCTTCCATAATGTTTCCATTAAGGAACGTAGTTTTTCACATCCATTTGCCATATCTCATAGTCGTACCATGAGGCTATGGCTAATAAGATTCTAATCGACTTGAACATTACGACTGGTGCAAAAGTTTCATCATAGTCAACACCTTGCCTTTGAGTGTAGCCTTTCGCGACCAGTCGTGCCTTGTAGGTCAGTACCTTACCATCAGGCCCAAGTTTCCTCTTGTATATCCCTTTACACCCAATAGGAACAATTCCTTCGGGAGGATTAACAAGAGTCCAAACTTGGTTCGCATGCATTGAGTCAAACTCAGACTGCATTGCTTCAAGCCACAAATTAGAATCAGCATCGGAAATTGCCTCCTTGAAAGTCCTTGGATCACATCCAACAACTTGATCACTTGGATCATATTCAAGAAGGAAACCATATCTTTCAGGAGCCCTAGGAACCCTTTCGGATCTCCTAGGTGTGACCATTTCTGGCACTGGCTCTGGAGACGCAGGAGATTCACTCGGTACTTCAGTTGGTTCTCGAACCTCTTTGAGTTCTACTATTTTGCCCTTTCTATCAAGTAGAAATTCCCTTTCCATAAAGGTGGCATTCCTAGAAACAAACACTTTTGTTTCGTTAGGATAGTAGAAGTAGTATCCAATGGAATTCTTGGATACCCAACGAAGTAACATAAGATGGATCTCGTATCCAGCTTATCTCCCACTGTCTGCTTCACGTAAGCAGGACATCCCCAAATCCTCATGTATGAGTATTTGGGTGGTTTGTCCATCGACATCTCATATGGAGTCTTATCCACTTCCTTGATGTGGACATTGTTCACAACATTACCGCCGTTTCGAGCGCATAGCCCCAAAACGAGGTAGGAAGCTCAGTGAAGCTCATCATAGATCGAACCATGTCCATCAAGGTTCGATTACGACGCTCCACTACACCATTGAGCTGTGGTGTGGCCGGAGGGGTCCACTGCGAGAGAATCCCATTCTCTTTAAGATAGTCTTGAAATTCAGCACTTAAGTATTCACCACCTCGATCGGATCGAAGTGATTTAATACTCTTGTCTAGCTGATTTTCTACTTCAGCCTTGAATTCGTTGAACCTTTCAAAGGATTCAGACTTGTGCTTCATTAAGTACAAGTACCCATACCTAGAGTGATCGTCGGTAAAGGTGATGAAGTATGTGTGACCGTATTTAGTACCAATACTAAGCGGACCACACACATCAGTATGGATCAAATCCAATAGGCCTTGAGCACGTTCAGGCTTGCCCTTGAAGGGTTGTTTAGTCATCTTTCCCTTGAGACAAGATTCACAAGTTGGTAGGGAGTTAATGTCTGACAGATCAAACATGTCACTCCTAACTAACTTGTTCATCCTACTTAGAGAAATATGACCTAGCCTAGCGTGCCAAAGTTGTGCTGGGTTTAAGCTATCGTATTTCCTTTTAATTGTTGTTGTATGTGTTTCCACATCGTGAGTTGGAACTGGTTTTAATTTTAAGGTGTACAGATCATTTTCGCGTTCTCCAATACCAATCAAACATTCATTCTTGTAAATATTACAAATCGAATTAGCAAACATATAAGAATATCCATTACTATCAAGCATAGAAACAGAAATAATGTTCTTTATTAATTCGGGAACAAATAAAACATCCTTCAATAACAACTTAAAATTTGACGATAGAAATAAATAAACATCTCCTATAGCCACTGCAGCAACTCTTGCTCCATTGCCCAGCCTCAAGTGGGTCTCATCCTCTCTAAGACGTCGGCTTCTTGTCATCACCTGCAAATCATAGCAGATATGAGATCCACATCCGGTATCAAGTACCCAAGAAGTCGAATTAAGAGACATATTTATTTCGATATAGAACATACCTTTTGTAGTTCGCAACTGCTCGAGGTACTCCTTGCAGTTCCTCCTCCAGTGCCCAGGCTTGTGGCAGTTGTGGCAAACATCCTCGGACTTGTTTGGCTTGGAAGCCTTTGCCTTTGGCTTCTTAGTGGGCTTTTCCTCCTTCGTAGGGGCAGAACGCTTCTTACCCTTGCGTCCGGACCCCTTCTTCACAGAGGAAGAAGAGCCCATAAGGAGGACGGGCTTGTCCTTCTTTATGGTTCCCTCAAACATGACCAGCATGTTAACCACCTCTTCGAGGGTGGCTGCCAGCTTGTTCATGTTGAAATTGACCACAAAGGGGTCGAATGCAGCGGGTAGTGAGAGGAGAAGCACATCCACAGATAGCTCGTGTGGAAGTGTGATATCAAGGCCCGCCAGCTTTTCAACGAGCCCAATCATACGAACCCCATGCTCGCGGACCGAAGTCCATCGCACATGCGGCTCGTCATAAGCTCCTTGACAGCGGTGAACCTCTCATGTCGAGAGTTCTCCCCATACAGTTCCTTGAGATGAAAAAGTATGTCAGCAGCATACTTCGTCTTCTCAAAGCACCGTTGCATTTCGTTGGACATCGATGCCATCACATAGCATCGAGTCTTAAGCTCGTCGTCCCATCATTGTTGAAGCGTAATCAGCTCCTCAGGACTGATATCGGCAGGGGCTTCCTTCGGAGGGCTCTTCTTTATCGTATAGAGAAGTTTCTCCGAAGCCAACACAATGTTGAGGTTTCGGAGCCAATCTTGGTAGTTCAGACCGGTGAACTTGTTGCTATCCAGTATAACAGCGAGTGGGTTTTTGATCGAAGACATTATAAATGCAGTTATACTGAAAAGAGGTGAACTTGTTGCTATCCAGTATAACAGCGAGTGGGTTTTTGATCGAAGACATTATAAATGCAGTTATACTGAAAAGAAAAACAGACATGCATCACTAACTATATATGAAAAACGCTAAGACATAAAACAAGGTCATTTAGTTTTATGAATTACCCTCCCACTATTTTAACGATTTCACCACCCTCTAATGAAATCGGAAAAGTAAGTTTCCTTAGTTGATACACAGAGTCCAATCAAGCGATCATGGTCCCGAATAATATCAGCCAACCATGACCCCCGAGAGGTAGAGTTCAATTGCAACCGGTGCAACCTCCATGTATTTTACCTCACGTCCAGTAATGGCCCAATAATATGACGCCGTTTACTATCACGTGTCAAGATGACCCATCAATGTTGAGTCATGAAGGACGGTCCCCTTAACGTCCCCAATAATATGATCCAACGTTAAAGGGAGTTCCAACCGACTCACAACAATTGTCAATGGCGTGGACAGCTTTCCGGTATACATGACCCCCTCAATAATATGAGCCGGGCCATGTATGCGGGTAGCATCGACGTACACCCATTGTTGATGGAAGGTAGGGATAATTTAAACAGATTTAAATTCCCTAAGTTTATCGAATAAACTTTTAATCTTGATATCAGTTTTAAATCGTATTTAAAACGAGGGATTTTATTTTTGAAAAATTTGGTCTCATGCAATTTTAAATCATAATTTAAAACATGCGGATTCAACATATATCAAATATATATAACTTTGGGATGATCGATCGCGAGAGCTATGCGGTCCGTGGTTTCCAATCACGGACCTGGGTCCAGTCCTAGGTGAAATGTAATATTCAATGCAATCCTATTACAATTGCTTCCGGTTTTACAGATCTTCGGTCTTCAATATCTTTGATCGTCATCTCCACCGTCTTCAATTGTCCTCCCACTAAATCTAGTAATTTACATTTAAATTTCCATGACAAGTAAGGGATACAATTCTCAAGGGGTGGGAACGGGCCACAAACAGACCCACTTTATATGATAAATCAACAATATATTACAACCGAAATCGCAAAACCTAAATCATACACCTAACACGTTGGGCACGGCTCTCGATCATCCCAAACATGCAATCAATCTAATTAATATGCATAAATTTAAATAATCAAATTATTTACCCACAAAATCATATTTTAATTACAAAATCGCATTTTATAATAAAATCGCATTTTGTCGATAAAATCATATTTTAATCAACAAAATCATATTAAAATTATAAATCATATTTCATAACTAAAATCATATTTTGCAATTTTAATTGCATCATATTGGGCTTAAAACAATTTTTAGGCCCAAAATCTCAAAAATTTCAAAATCGACCAAAATCGTCCCAATATCGAATATTGGCCCAAACACCCCTCAGGTCGTCCGGGACAGGCCCAAAAATCCAAGAGTCAAAAAACAGCGTCGCAACGTCGCCTCAGGTACGCTGGCGTGCGGCCGCTACAGTCCCTGCGTTCGGCCGCTACAGTCCCTGTGTTCGGCCACTACAGTGCCCCCGTGCGGCCGCTACAGTACCCTCGTGCGGCTGCTACAGTACCGGCGACCAAAAAAATTTTTTTTTTTGTTTAGATTTTTGAAAAATCAAAATATGATGCAATAAGGCACAAACATGTATTGAAGGATCCGAGCCTTGGCTCTGATACCACTGTTGGCGTACAATGGCGGATCCGGATCCCGTTTCCCGGGGGCGCAGCGGAAATCAAAAGTTGCCCCGAGAAATGTTCAATACATTCAAAAATCATTAAACATTCATAGGGCGTTTATCGAATTGCTACCTTGTTGGCGTCTAGGCGCCTGGCTCCGACCAATTTCACGAGGAAACCGGCACTTCAAACGGTAGGCGGCGGTAGATCGTCAATCAGGTCCACGACCGGAAACAATCTTCCTCCATCAATCTGCACTAGAAGATCTGACGGATTTTAGCACGAACGGATTCTCCTCGTCGTGATGATCGAAACAAGTCCGATCACTTGAAAAACCGGGCGACGGCGGAGTCGGCCGGCGGGCGACGGCGATGGGCGGTCGGCGGCGGCGTGAGGCGTGTGGGAGAGGGTGGGCGGCTATGAGAGCTAGGTTGTATCTTGTGTGTGTGTCTCATGGTAGCCCTAGGTCTAATTAAATAAGTGATGGGCTTGAGACGGCCCAATGGACCTGGGGCGGGTCCAGTCCAATATATGAACATTCGGTTCAACCGCATCACCGTGGCTTCATCATAACTCCGATCGACGATCAGATCGGACCGATCGACTCAGTTTCCAAAACTGACTATTATGATGCGAAAACAATTTTTCAGACCACCTAGACCAAAATGACAGTTATGCCCCTCAACTTTGGGAAATCGCAATTTGACCCCTGTTGACTTTTAGAAAGTCGCACTCCCTAAAATCCTCCTCCTATGCTCAACGCATTGAGCTCAGTTTCCATGCGGGAATCATGAATCCAGTACTTGTGTGACCCTCAATGGTTCAGGGTAACAGCTAGCCGTGGGCCCACAACCATTGTGGCTCCGAAATCAAAATTTCGGACTTGCCCAACGAATCATGGTAAAGCGCCTAGCAACATCACGTCATGATCCCCTAGGTCTCACTGATAGTGCCTGCAAGAACCAGTTGGTCGTGGTTAGCATACAGTACGGTCCTTTCAACACATATATCCCGATCAGATCAACGATCATTGGTAAATCAAGAGTCGTTAGAGATCCGATAGCCATGCATACATCTTGGAGATCAAATAGTGACATCGCGAGTGTTAATAGGTAAATTATTGTTTTATCGTATTGATCGTCTCCCGGCATCTACTTTTCTGTTCTTCCGCTGCCTAGCCGGGGGGCGTGATCCGGATCCCCAACACTATCCATCTGCATGCTCAGAACATCAATGTTCCCTATCAATGAAACATGGTACTTCACATCGCAGATGCTAGTCTCAAGCTCGGGCGGCCTTATCCTCATTTTGACGGCCCCATCGACTAGGAATGAGTTCAGAATACACAGTGACTATTAGATGTGTTTCATGATAGCCATCATATCCACTATCACATCTAACATACACTATGGTGCATTCTAGGTCTTTATCCAACACAATTGTTAACATCATATAACACAATGAAAATAAAGAACGCCATAAAGAAATGCGAATAACATATATAAAGACTGTCATATACAAGAGTCAATAAAAACCCACACGCCACAAGTTGGCTAGTTGGGCATCTACTCTAACAGGGAGTGGATGCTTATTCTTCACTGTGACTCTGTTCAGCTCCCGGTAGTCAATGCACAATCTCATGCTGTCATCCTTCTTCTTCACAAGCAACACTGGTGCGTCCCATGGAGAAAAGCTAGGGCGAATGAACCCCTTATCAAGCAACTCCTGAATCTGCTCCTTAAGCTCCTTCATCTCGGTAGGATCTAATCGATAAGGTGCCTTAGAGATAGGCACTGTCCTTGGCATCAGCTCAATAGAAAACTCCACCTCTCGCTCCGGTGGAACTCCCACCACATCATCAGGGAAAAATCTGCATAATCTATGACTACCTCCACATCAGCTAGTGAAGGGCCTGTTGAATCTCTAGAAGCGGTAACGCTGGCCAAGAATGCCTGACATACATGCTCAACTAGCTTCCTGGCCTGAAGAAAGGATATAAATCTGGGCTTCCGCGGCCTCCTAGCTGCCTCAAATAAGAAAGCCCCTACCCTGGCGGTCTGATAGACACTATACTCCGTTGAAAATCAATCACTGCTCCAAACTCTGTCAGCCAATCCATGCCTAGGATGAGGTCGAATCTTGTCATCGGCAGAACGACCAGATCTGCTCTAACTACGTGATCCTGAAACGTCATCGTCAAACCCTGCATGACGCTGGTCGTCGTCAACTCCTCTCATGACGGAACCGTCACGGCGAGAGCTACCCCCATGCTCTCCGGAACAATACTCATCCTCTGTGTGAATGCAATCGAAATAAACGAGTGGGTCGCCCCTGAGTCTAGCAAAGCGAGTGTAGTGACCCCACGCACACGAATCTCGTCTGAAACAGAAACGTCACACAGGTACACGTTTACGATCACACTAAATCCCAAAAGCATATTAGATACCTAAAATGGTTCTAAGTTCACTAGTCCTATCCGTCAAAATTCCCAAAATGAGTCCTAGGAGTTTTACAATGCCCACCTATGTTCACCTAGAAACTAAGGCAACAAGTTTCCTAGCAGTGCTCTATCTAGCATGCAGTTCTAAAACACCAAGTTAGCACACAATAGGTACGGAAATCTAAAGCGAAATACCTATAAGCAAAATCGTGTCCGGATCTACTGCCTCAGCCTGCATCACGAACACGCGACCAGTGGTTTGTCTCCTCTTAGGGCAGTCCCTAGAAATATGCCTTGGCTCCTTGTAGTGAAAGCACTTGTCAGTCCCTATCATGCAAGGTCCTAGATGCCGCTTATTGCACTCCTTGTAGACTGGAAACTCTACAGGTCTAGAGGCACTGGCCCCCTGCTGCTGTGGCCTCTGCTGGCTCTGCGGCTCTGCTACTGCTGGGATGGGCCCTTAGAAGGCCTCTGAAAAGGTCTCTTCTCTGGTGGCTGCGAAGACTGGCCCCTGACGGGCTGCTGCATCTGTCTCTTCCTCTGATAGTCATCCCTCATATCTTTCCGGCCCCTCTCAGACCGGTAAGCCCTGTTCACTGTCGCCATATAAGTCTCCACGTCCGCCATGTTGACATCGTGGCGGATGTCAAGTCGCAGTCCGTCAGTAAACTGCCTCAACTTCTCACTCTCAACTGTAGCAATCGAGGGCACAAAGGTACACCCTCGCTCAAACTGCCTCACATACTCAGCAACCGTCTTGTCTCCCTGGAGGAGACTCATGAACTCCCAAATCAGCTGGCTCCGGGCATCTACAGGAAAATACTTCTCGTAAAAGACTTTCTTGAACTCGCACCATGACAGGGTCTCCAGAAACAGTCCAACCACTGTGCCTTTCCACCACAGAGCGGCGTCTCCCTTCAGCATGAAAATAGCACAACGGACCTTGTCGGCGTCCGCTAGACCCATGTAGTCATAGATAGTCTCCATGGATCGGATCCACTCCTCAGCAACAAGTGGATCAGTGGTACCAACAAACTCCTTAGGTCCCTGCTTGCGGAACCTATCTGCAACGTCCTCTTCATGCAACTTCCCGGGTCGCTCTTACTGACGCTCCAATAGCCTGGTAACCCAGCTAGCATGTCCACGCTAGCTCGCTCATACGGAGTCAACTGAGGTGGTGGGGGAGGAGGAGGAGGTGTAGAATCCCCCTGCTGGCTCCTATCACATCGGGGAGACATTGCTCTGATACACCAAAACCTTATAACGTAAATCTAAGTGCACGACTAAGCGTCTATTTTTAAAACTCTAAGGCCAAAACTCATGCAAGACTAAAACATGCAGCATGCAATCATAAACATAAATCATAAAACAGTAATATTCACAGATTGGTAGTGCGACTTCTTAGCTCCATGCAGCAGGCAAGTATCCCACCAGAACCACAGCTCTGATACCAACTGAAACGAACCAGACTCTAGAAATTTTTTTTTAAAAAACATGTGCGGAATACTTAAACATAAAGTATAGCTCATTCCCTTTAAAAGTATTTCTAAAATCATTTCCTCAAAATACTTTAAGCATAAATAAAGGAATATTTTAAAATGTTAAAACATCCGTACTGTATAAAATCAAATAAAATCAACTGATTAAAAACCACTGATTGTAATCATGTTTAAAAACAGACTCAAACTGTATCAATTAAACATAATACTGCTGCGGTCAAGGGGTACTGCTGCAACAGGCGCTCAAACATCCTCACCGCCAGTCGGTGTAAACTCATCAGCATGGTCATCACCTACACCATTTAAACCTAGTGAGCCTAGAGGCTCAGCATGCTCTATCGTAATACATAACAAAGTACATACTAATAAAATCGCATGCAAGCACATACTTGTAATTAGAATAACGTTAAAGCATGAATGCGTGCATGATCTTAAAACATTTCTTCATACATTTCATATCGTACATACGTAACATAAACATACATAAGGCATGACATAACATAACATGAAAAACATATGAGTCGTATCAGTGAATGTGAGCGGGCATATGGCTGATCAGTCGTAATAATCAATGTACGTGGCGGTGTGGTTCACCCCGATATCACACGATGTCACACCTATAACCTATAAATTGCCACTTCAACCCGATATCACACGAGGATCCATAAGCTTTAATCATATGTAAAAACAGAGGATCCTCGGGTTCGGCTACCCGGCTAACTCCCATCATAAAACTTTGTCACATCACCTCAATCCCTCGGGTTTTATCATAAAAAGAGACATGCCTGATCGTTTTATAAAATCTCATGATGCGTGAATTTCTTAAAATCATGCAATTTAAAATCTTAGCCCGTTAACTTATAATTAATTCTTTCCTTTAAAACATTTACGTACATATCATACTACATATATGATTAATTATACATTTACGGGCTTTTATATTTTCTACTTCGGTCGAGGATTGATTTCGGGGCCTGACTCACCACTTCTAGACTAATCATCGCTCTTTACATAACCGATGAAACGAATTTTCACCCCTTTTTAACATTTTTTCCTGATTAAATTAAATTTAGACTTCTAAAAATCAAGGTTAAAAGGGACTATTAAAATAAATTTCGACTTCTAGAAATCAATTTGGGACTTATAAAAATCGATTTTGACTTTTAAAATCAATTTAAATCAATTTGACCTCAAAATCTGATTTTGATTAAAAGACCGATTTTGACCAAATTAAATCCCAAAAATCGATTTTGACTCCAATAAAATTCCAAAGGCCCTAATTTTGACTAAAACTTAAAATTAAAAAATAAATTTAATTATTTTAAAGGTTTGACTCAATTTTGACCTTCTCGCTATTTTCTTTAAAATTGGACCTTGGACATAATAAATTAAATAACAGGTCCCTAATTAAATGTCTTGGACCGATTTTTAAAACATTTGACTCGAGACTCAAAGAACGATCTGGTCCAACCGAATCAGTCGGTTCAATTGAACCGAATCCATCCCCCAAACCCTACACACACAAGCACACGCACACCATGCACGTCGCCCCCTTCCAAGACCCGTCGCCACTTATGGCGTTCGACCGCCCAGCTCCGGTCGCCCTGGCCGGAGCCCCGCCGGCTGGACCACCCCCAGGTCCAGCCGGTCCTAACCTGACCAACCCTGGCTCGAACCATGAGCCACATGGTTCGAAAGATGCTTCCCAAGGGCGACGAGTGTCGCGCGTCGCTAGTGGCCTCCCGAGCCACCGTGGCTCTTCCAACGCCTAGACCCGATTCATCCCTATACGGGCCACCTATAGCCCTCTCTAGGACCATAATGAATCGAGCCATGGACCCTAGAACCTTCCTTAACGGAAACTTCAAGAGGTTGAATCAAAAAACAAAGTGAAAACGTGAACCATGCATGAAGCTCAAACAAGGTTGCATAGATCTGAAATAAACACATATAATTCATGCATATTTTCATTAAAACAGGTTAATATGGCTTAAATGGCGAGAAAAAGGTTTGATATCACATGCCTGGCTTGAAGAAGATGTAGATCTACGAGGTACGGACGTTGTAGACGCGAGATCGGGGCGCAACCGGATTTGGATCGCCAAGCTTCTTCAATGGAGGAAGGTTCGAATTTTTGTGTGTTAATGGAGGAGAGGGGACGGCTGGTGAGTGATGAGGATGATAGGTTTAGTGTAGATTTTGTGTTCAAGAAATAATGAAAGTGCCTAATATGACCCCTATTGCTTTAATTAAGAAAAATACCAGCTTGCCCATCTCATTAAATTAAAAAGGTGTTTAAAACTCATAGTTGGGCTTTAATGGTTACATAATTTCGAATTCTACGCCTCCTCATAATTTAAAATGCCTTAAAACTCAATATACCAGCCCGTATATGTGAAAACGGGCTCCCCTCCAAAATAATTATAAAAATCCTAATTTTCAAAAATAGTTGCTTAAAATAAAATAATATCATTCTTAAAATCCCATAACTTAAAAATCTCAAAATCATTTTCATTCCGGTCGACCCTAATCTCGTCCACGCGTCCGTAGCTCAAGTAGGCTGAAAAATAACACATGCATACCATGCAGCATAAAATCATAAATAAATCATATAAAATGACATGTAATCATCTAAAAATATTTTCTCCCTAGTCATGCACTCATTTCTACGTAGTCAGGAAATTCTACGCGTTACACGTAGTTTTGAGAATTCGTACGGTACTTACAGCTTCTTGTATTAAAAAATAGTAGTTGAAATTTAATGTCCAGTGTGTAGCTTTCCAGAAACAGTACTCATCATTTAAAGCTCCTAATAATCTAAGCCCACAATGGAAATCATCGGTTTTATCAACATAGTTGACATCTATACTTTACAACAAAAATACTTCTTCAAATCAACCTTTATTAGGTTGTACTCTTACCCGGGAAAACTTCCAATTTAATTTTGATCTGGTTCGCTGATTTATAAGTTGATCTGATCTTGTTGCAACTGTTCTACTCTGTTGAACTTTCTACACTTGTTCTGATCTGTTATGTTGAAACGAATTGTTCTAATATGTCTTGTTTTCATCTGTTGAAACTAACCTATTACATATGTTGTGAGCTCTCTCTACTAGATATGTTGAACTACGACTTGTCTGAATTGATCTTCTAATAATCTATTCTAATTTATCAACCTTAAGCTCATCTTTTCTACTCTGAAAACTTAATCTCATACTATGTACTCTGGTTTGTAAATCTCAAGCTTATCTGATCTTATCTAATTTCTTTTATCGTTTAGTTTGTAATCACCAAGACATTTAAGTCCAACTAATCTTATTAAATTGTCCCTTTTCAATGATGATAAAGCCATGGAAAAAAAAATCTTTTAGTGGTTGTAGTAAATTCTACAGATCAAACAAAAAATCCTATTAAGTCCCTTTATATTGAGATGCTAGCTGCTAAATCCAGACTGCTATCATTTGGAGGAGGAGTACGAGGATAAGCTGTCTTTGGAGGTCTTGCTTACTTCCCCCTTTTGGCACACCTCCATCTTCTTTGATGAATTCAACCACCTCAGAAAGTTGCTTCCCAAGGCTGGTGATCTGATTTGTTTTCTTTACCTGACTTCTACCAATCTTGCACATTGAATCAACAGTTGATCTTAAGTATGCTCTCTTAAATGCTTCAGTTTGAGTACGATGCCAATCCAGAGCCTTCAGAACGTCAGAAATCTGAGACGATGTATTTCATTGCTGTGGTATTAAAGTAACCAAATAAAATGTTTAAATCAAGTTGTTCTGTGATTTTAGAGTAAACTAACTTAATTGACTAAAGGAAAAGGAATCCAAACTTAAACCTCATGGATGTACGATTCAGCCGATAGACCTATAAATGAAATGTACATTTCTACGATACGTAACCAGATCATGATATTAGATTAATCTGTTATGTATTATCGGAATAAAAGTATTATGTCATTGACCACAAGAATGCTAAATATATATCAACTGCATGGATGTAATAAAGCAACCAGATTCGAAAAATTATTTACGTTGATTTTCTTGAGCCTAATACAAACATTTATTTATACTTTGACCACACTGAGTTAAGAAAACATTATTAAAGAGATAATTTTGGCCAAAATTCCTATGAACGTACACAAGATCTTGAAAACATCAGAAAGTTAAGTCCACGATGACTACAGCTTTGAAATTAGTGCTACTGGTGGCCATTACACTGGCAACTCTTATACCAGGTATCAATTCTCGTTTGAATCATTAGAAATATATATAAAAAACTCGGAAGTCTTTCATATATTTTTGTTACTTTGTTTGACAATCTTGATCCACCGGAAACCATCCCAGAGTTCATAAATTCAAAATTTTTCGATTTTTTGTGTTTGATTTATGTATTTTCATTTAATTGATGATACAGATTGCTTGGTGTACGGGAGATTATTTGGGAGAGTGTGCGGGAATGAAATCCCATATAATTGCTCCGAAGCGATAGCTGATTCATGCAGATTCCCCTGCAAGACCGCTCTTCTTCACCCAAGGGATTACATTTCCAGTGATTGTGTATTTTCGACATTCTCAACTGATCCTTACTGCCAGTGTAGCTACTATTGCTAACTAGGCCCAAATATTAATCTACTATTTTAGTTTACGATAAATATATATGTATATATATATGGATAATGTTTATATTTGCATGATTGAAGATTTACTCCTTTGGGTTTTTACATATAGCCTGGTTATACACCTTTGGGTTTTACATATAGCCTGGTTATACACATTGGTTTGTCTACTAACTAATTGGCTGCAAGTTAGCAATAGTTAAATTTGCGATTTTTAATTCTTTTTTCGGGCATTGCTGTGATGTGGTCTTATCTAGGCTCCGACATGACACTGATGTATAAATTTCATATTAATAATTCCAACAAATATGACTAAAATTTCAAAAAAATTGAAAAATGAGAGAACTAAAACTTGTAACATAATGTGAACCAATATCACAAATAAACAAAAAAATATAAGAATAAAATTATAATATTTCCTATAAAACGCAAAAAGATCGAGTAAAACTTTTTAATATGGATCTAACCAACTTCGGGTTTTTAAATTTACCTTGAAAGTTTGTAGCATGTGTCGTGTATAAATCTACGCTTATAGCCAGTTAACAAGTTCTTCAATGCCTCTAGGAGACCTTTCTGCCTATCAGATACAAATGCCCGTCTATCTTCTTCTATTCCACCAATGTCCTCCACTAACTCTATAAGAAACTATGTCCATTTTTCATGATTTTCTTACTCTACCACGGCATGGCAATGGCAATGGGTTATCATTTCCATCCCTACTAATAGCTGCAAGCAAGTGCCCTCCAAAAGACATCTTAAGAAAGCAACCATCTAGATCAATGATAGTTCTACGAGAACTCAAATAATTCATTCCCACCCAAACAGCTGTAGTAAGTCTACCAAATTTAGGTGGATCACTGCCTTCTCGATTCCTAGTTACAATCTTGCTTCCCAAATTATATTTTAGAATAGTCTCACAATAATCTCTAATTACAACATATTGAACACCGTCAACCCCCAATTTTCTATAAAGCTGCATTATTTGCTCTGCAAATAGTCCATTTAGTCACATCAACGCCACATTCTCTACTGATTTACTTTGATGTGATCTCCCTTCAAACCAGGATTTTCCTTTTGTGATTTTCAATTTTACCAGCCAAATATTTAGAGTCTACTACTCCAATTTGTATGAGCTTTCAGACATGTATGTTTTCCTTTCATCATCTTGATTTGAAAGGTTGGACCACCCATCACTTCAGAGGTATGAAGCCTCCGACCACACTTCTCCTTACACTGGACTGCGATTCTCTCCTTTTCATTTTCTTGTAAAAGTCACTTCATAGCCCAGTCGGATGCTTACATTGGTCAGAACATCCCCTACATTGTTTTGCATCTTTGAATCTCAGTCCTACAACCAATTTAAAGTTACTCACATGTTGTCTCTGTCTAGAAATTGGATGTCTATGACCACCCTCGTCCGAGCATCATCCTCATGAATAATAAAGTTATCACACCTGACAGCTACTTCCATGTCCTTACTAGTTGCTTCACCCAACATATCATCATCATCCAAAAAAAAAAAATCGCTCCAAATAGTACAACCTTCAAGATTGTATTCAGATTCTTCCCCATCATCTGATTCTTCTTATTGATTGTTATCTTGATCAGCGGAGTCATGAAACTCACTACACTCACTTAATTCATTTTGATATATCACCACAGAGAAATCATGTGTATTAGTTTATGATTGAAATTTTACCAAGAAGTGGTTCATCCTTTTTCTCTCCTGTCGGATCATTATGCTCAAGTCGGGGTGCATCGTTCCCATATTTGATAATCTGTGTTCCCTCAAAAAGTGAAAGTCCCTTCTATTAAATAATGCAAAGAAATAAAATCTAGCTTTCTTATAAAAATCTAAAACCTGAAAAGACGAGTTACTAAGAAAATTAAAATGCATTGGGAGCAACAAAAGGACGAGAACAAGCCGAACTCATAGACTTTGGAGCAAGAAAAAACATTTGGGAAGTGAATAATGAATCGAAATTTCTGCGCCGAAAACAATATACACCATGAAAAAAGCATATTCTACAAGTAAGATGTTGAGTTGTCTTCAAACAATACTGATGTAACCAAATAGTTCAGCCGAGAGCAAACGATGATACGCCGAAGAGCTTTGATGACGTCGGGCAATTTGCGCACCGGGTCGAGATCTGCAGCCACAAAACACTTCGTCAGAGGGCGCCGGAGATGTGTCCGGCGAAGCCCCTCCGATGCTTAAGTCAGGTGATATTAATGCGAGAGAGTGAGAGCAAGTATATCTGTGTGCTAATGTATGCAATAGAGAGTGAATGAATCTGAAAGAGTAAACCTGGGGTATTTATAGAGGGGCTAGGCAGATGAATCGGTTTGCTTGCACGTTCTGTCAAGACGTGGGTGAGATCGTGCGCACGTTTCCCGCATAATCCGGCCCACGTTCTCCGCCTTTTGCGGAAGTGCTTTAACACCTCGGGTTGGGGTCCTCGGGAGAGGCCCCGAACTTAGGTAGTCTCCTCAGGTCACAAGCTTTTCTTCATAACGAAGGAGCTCGGGCGATTCCCGAGCGTGTGGCAGGGCCTCGGTTAAAAATTCCCGAGCTCGAGCTCCATGCGCGTCGCTTGATTGCTTTCGCCTCCAATGGTGTAGGTAAGGCTGATGCCGTAGTGCTCGGTCCTCGGGTCCCGAGGTGCTCTTGGGGGGCATCAGGAGTATCCCCCGCGCTAGTCCTAGACGAAGAATTGAAGTATAGGAGTATGTGTAGTTGAGGTCGGGACCCGAGGTGGGACCTGCAACGGTGAAGGAATCCATGACCCGCAAGGCATCACATCGTAGTTGCTAATAGATTTTCCATGAACGGGGTGGCTGAGGCTCGGGGCTTGATGTGAATTTTGTGCTTTCTGAAGAAAACCATGATCCGTGTATCAATGTTTCT
>KV013963.1:0-43320 GCA_001598015.1 Dorcoceras hygrometricum
TTGTACTGAACCAGTATAACTACTTTGATTATAATGAGGGCCCAAGGATTGATTTGTAAGAACGAGGATATTAATTGATTTGTATCGAGTATATCAATTGCTTTGAGCGATTTGAAATGTAACGGAGAAGGTATTTATAGGCGAAAGAATCCGGAGTTCTAAACTCCGGATTCAAAAAGATCACATAAAAAAAACTATCTCGCTCAAAATCCGGAGTTTCACTCCGGATTCTTACATAAATATAAAAAAAACGAAATATCGTTAAGCGTGTCAGAATCTGAAGTTTTAAACTCCGGATTCTGTAACATAAATAAAAAAAACGCAGAAATGTGTCAGAATCCGGAGTTTTAAACTCCGGATTGTAATAAATTAGAAACTCTCACGCAGTGCAATAGTTTTAAAATTTTTGAATTTTTTTAATATATGGTATGGTTCCATAAAAAAATTTGTGGGACCATAACACAGGTGAGAGGGCATATATCTGAGGATCATATTCTATATGACACCGAAATACAAAATTGTTTCCAATTATAAAACTTATTGTAAAAAATATTTATTAGGTCTATATAAAATTCAACCAACCTTCTTTGAGAAGTTATTGATTAACACAGAGCATCATCGAGTGCAAAACAAAACCATGTCCAGAAGTCATTGTCAAATGGGGCGATCCAAGGCCCCCGCTCTTTTCGACTTATTATATATCTTTAGACCAGAATCTTCCATATGGTGGACTACTTTATCAAAATGATGTTTTTTTTCTTCTAAATAATATTGGTAACAATACAATGATGAGTAAAATAGACAGAAATGAGTTTTTATAAAGAATAACAGAAAAACAGATTGAATATTAAAAAATTTAAAATAATTAATGTTTATTATATTTGAATGTTTATCCATCGACGTGCAGCACTCTCATGAAGAATGTTGCCCATTTATATATTCACGAAGCCAAAAGTCCTAAAACCAAACATTAAACTAAGCAATAAGGTCAGATCTGTTTCCATCTTATCTGATCTTATCTAAACTATTGTGAAGTTCCAATCTGACATGTTAACTTCTGTCCCTATCTATTCTTCTTATCTGAGTTGCTCTTGTAACCGTGAAATGTTATATGATGATCCCAATCCCCAGAGTTCTCTTGCTCTCATCTGATCCTTTTTGTTTATCTCGTCTGAACTGCTCTTGTCTGATCTGTTTCCATCTTATCTGATCCTGAACTATTGCCAACTGATATTATTTTGTATTGATTACGCAGATAATATTTATTCTTATACTAAATACGATTTTTCTCCTTATAGTAGTGAAGACTATGGATGCTCTGATCTACTTTAGCAGGTAATCATTGTTGTTGATGAGAGCGTTGGATACAGTATTCCGACGACTCGCCCCATGAGAATCTCTTGCTCTATTACATTTTCTCAATTGATACATGATTTGCATCTCATGCTTATGATTGACCCATCTCAGTTTTACATTTAACTGTTAACAAAATATTCTTACAAAATGATGTCTCGTTACATGGAAGAGCACGTGCACATAACTGATTATGATGATAGTCTACAATATATTCTTGATTCGCCAACATTAGGCTACCTTTATCTGTATGTGGAGACACTTCCAGTATTTGATGTTCATGTGATGATCCTCAATTATTAGTGCCTATCATCACGCAGGGTTTGCGAACAATAATATTGATGACGAACCAGGGCCTTCTACATATCATGCTGACCGACATGGATCGCTGACATTTTCAGGGAACAACATGGAGGGTTGGGATCATCATATCGCAAGTCAAACTGAAATGGAGCATGCATGGGGTTTGAATACAACACGGTTACAGGATTTTATTTCAGGGGATTGAGATCATCATATCACGTCACAAACTGAATAAGATGTTGCTTGGGGTTGAATATAGAAACATAAAGTGTTTTTCTAGGGTATCAGGGGCGACATATGCTACAAATATACCAGAGCTGGATGATTTGATTAAGGACGGTGCTCGAAATGTCACCGACAGCGAGCATTCTATTGAAGGATGAGATGGTGAGGAACTTCACGAAACATGTCGTCTTCATCGAACTCCTCACCATCTGATCCCTCAATTAAATGCTCCCTGCGGGTGACATTTCGAGCACTGTTAATCAAATCATCCAGCTCTGGTATATTTGTAGCATATTCTCCCTGATACCCTAGAAAAACACTTCTATATTCGACCCCCCGACAACATCTTATTCAGTTTGTGACGTGATATGATGATCCTAATACCCTTAAATAAAATCATGTAACTGTGTTGTATTCAAACCACATGCATGATTTCAATTTGACTTGCAATATGATGATCCCAACCCTCCATGTTCCCTGAAAATGTCAATGATCCAAGTCGGTCAGCATGATGTGTAGACGACTCTGATTGTCATCAATATTTATTGTTCGCAATCCCTGCGTGATGATAGGCATTAATAAGGGAGGATCATCACGTTATATGTCATCAAATGCCGAAAGTGTCTTGACATACCGATTAAGGTAGCCTAATGTTGGCAAATCAAGTATAAATTGCAGACTATCATCATCTGTTATGTGCACATGTTCTTTAATGTAATGAGACATCATTTTGTAAGAATATTTCGTTGACAATTTAATGTGAAACTGAGATGGGTCAATCGTAAGTATGCGATGAACATGTATCAATTGAGAAAATGTAATAGAGCGAGAGATTCTCTTGAGCCGAGTCATTTCAATATTGTATTCAACCCTCCTATCAACAACAATGACGTACTCACCAAAGTATATCAGAGCATTTACAGTATTCATTTATATAAAGAGAATATTCGTATTTAGTATAAGAATAAGTAATATCTGCGTAATCAACACAAAATAATCAGCTGAGAATAGTTCAGATAAGATGAAAATTGGTCAGATCAGACGAGACAACAGCAATTCAGATGAGATAAGCAAAACAGATCAGATTAGATGAGAGCAAGAGCAATTCAGGGGATTGGGATCATCATATCACATTTCACGGTTACAAGAGCAACTCAGATAAGAAAAATAGATCGAAATAGATGAGAACAATAGTTCAATTAGCATATTAGATTGAAGCTTCACAATAGTTCAGTTAAGATCAGATAAAATGGAAAACAGATCAAATCAGATGAGAAAGAGCAACTCAGATGAGATAAACAAAACAGATCGGATCAAATAAAGCAAGAGCAGCTCATATAAGAACAGATCGGAATAGACGAGAACAATAGTTCAGTGAACATATCAGATTGAAGCTTAGCTATAGTTCAGACAAGATTAGATAAGATGGAAACAGATCAGATCAGATGAGAACAAATAAGTTCAGATGAGATCAGCAAAACAGATCAAATCAGATCGAGCAAGAACAATTCAGATAAGCAGACTAGATCGAAACATATGAGAACAGTAGTTCACTTCTCTTGTTCTCATCTGTCTGATCTCTTTCCATCTTATATGATCTTTAGCTGAACTATTCTCAGCCGATTCCCCTTGCTCTGATCTGATTTGATTTGCTTCCCTGAAGTGATCTCATTTTTTCACATCTGAAGTGCTCTAAGCTGATATACTTATATCCGAACTATTCCGAACTCCTAAACTGATATGTTCTGGATCATTCTTCTCAACCGAGCTCAACTCCTCGTTTATACTGTCCAGTTCGTCAGTTGTCAGCTCTTATCCGATCTGATATTCCAGGAATATCCACGCACTCAAGTAAAAGAGAGGTTTTATTGAAAGAACCATTTAGTGACAATAACAAAGAAGATCTACTTTTTATCCACGCTAGTCTCGAAAACCACATCCAACTTTTATCCATGATAATTATGGTATATCGATCTACTAAACTAAGATAAACAAATGAAATATAGAATATATATGGGCAACATAAATATTGAAGAAGATATATACATATGAGATTATATGAAGGGTGAATTGTTTAAAAATCACCACCCCTAATTTATCTTTACTTTCACTCCCTATGTCAGAAAAATTTTGTTCAAACTCCCTGTTTAAACTTCTTCTTTACTTTAACTCCCTATTTTTCCATTTTACCCTTGTTATTTAATAATTATTTTTTTGCCCATCATGGTTCCGTAAAATAAATTAACTCTCATACCTTTTTAATCGAAGTATTGCCGGATCGTGTCCATCGGATTTTACAAACTGCTCTTCGTAGTTTAACCATGCAATCACATGGTTCTAGCAGTGAATTCCTTCAACAATACCAACACATCCTTGTTTCGTGTCCTACCTTAAGCTGTGTAGTAAAAGATTTCATTTAAAAATAATACATTAGAGGGGTGAAAACCTGAAAATTGTATTCATTATAAACATACTACTCCATTAATAACCTCCCATCAGAGGAGGAGAAAACATGTTTAGCTACTTACGGTAGTTGTAAATAAAACACTCATAAACTGAAAAATATTACAATTGAAAATGTTAAAGAAAATTAAAGGAAATACTCGATGTCTTCAATTTCCTTTCAGCTCATTATTTATAGATATCTTGGACGGATTCCAACTCTGGACTTCAGCCTTGATAAAAGAATCTTTTAAGGCTTACCAATTCCCCTTTTTAATTATTCGTTAGGTGGCTTTGTCTTCCACTAAATAAGTGGTGGTCCATGTAATGTTAATCTTCGTGTCTTCTTTATTCTTGTCGGGAGAACTTTTGCTTTTTGGGGTCCCAGGGAAAACGTATGTGTGGTCTCTCAGACTTGTTTTTGCAAAATGCTTCCAATCAGATCTTAGACGAAAGTTCTTCCCATTTTGGCTCTTTCTGATTTGGACATTCCGGCAAATTGTTTCAATCCATCGTCCAATATGGGCCATGTTACAAAATTTCCGGCGAGTATCTTTGCTCCCTGGAAACTTGTTCACATGTCTTTTCCTTTCAAATACGTCTTCTGCAAAGCATGTGGTTTTTCCTGTCATGGTGTTTAACAGGAATGACCCATTCGCTGAGTTCTGATAGAATTTGAATGGAAATTTCACATTGTCCATTTCTATGAGACAGACCCATAGTACCCATGCTCTTCTCGGCGATAGGTCATCTTCACTTACTGTTGCGACTAGAGGAACTTCGTCTGTAGACGGATCTTTAATATATTTCTGAGTATTATTATCCGACCTCCTTAACTTGAAAGTGAAAGACTTCATGTGACCCTTTTCCTGCTGGTTCCAGAGCTGCATTGAAAAAGTACAACTCTAAAATATCTCCCATCGACAAATATTCATTATTTGTCCAGGTCTCATATACTCCTTCTGGGATCCACTTTGTTAGAAGTGATATTTCCAAAAATCTTGGAGAGGTGGTACAAACTGAAGCAAGAGCCCCAAAATCATACCAAAACTGACATTTTTTTGATGAGCATTAGGCCTCATCCAAATTCTTGGATATTTTTCCTGTTATCTCAACCCGTCATGTTTCCGGATTAATTCCTGTCATGGATTTCAATCTTTCTCACTTGAAAATCATGAAATGGAGAAATTGTAATCTCGTTAGTATCAATCTTAGTTTTGCCCTTGTTAGTTTGAGGTCTAAGATTGATCTCTTCCTCTTCAATCCCCGAGGCAAAGGGTTGACTCGAGGATTGGGACAAGGATTCGGGGTCTCAATTTTTGCTTAGGTGGACCCTCGCAAGATGATCCCAACTTAGGACTTTTCCTCGAGATACTTGGATCCCCTGCTCCAGGTGTAGAGCCATGTACTCTAATTTTCTCCATTTTAGAAACCAATGGCTTCTGTATTGCCTAGAGGATTAGCGTTTGTATTACAGACCACAGCTGGGTGTAAGCCTGTAAACATCCGTAATTCGATCAGAGACTATGCTCTTATCAGCTTTTTGTAGTCTGCCTGCAACTTTCGCATTGATAGCAAGCTTGTTGAACTCGTTTTGAAGCATTTTAAGGTGTTCCCTCAAATGCCTCTGCATTTTCATGATGACATCGACATCAGCGTCGTCCATCTCTTGTTAGACAATCTGCAAATATTTTCGTGAGATTTAATAATCATAATATCAAAAATATAATTTTGATACAAAATTTGTCATCTTATTATTCTAGCTTTCTCTGGTTCAGATTCAATTTTATTTCTTAAGAAAGCTTTTAACTTGAATGTTATCAACTTTCAAAGTAAAGTTTTTTGCAAGTAAAAATAAAGACCACTTTTCAAAAGCTCTTTTTACTGCATAAAATTCTTTCCTGTTGATGTGCCCATCATATGGCTTCTGTGTCGGAGAATAGTCCACAATGATATTATATGATTTTTCTCCATCTGGGGTGTGCTTTGAAAGGAATGCAGCCCACCAATGATCACTGGCCTTGGTATATAACACCAGGTCATCTTCATCTTGAGTTATAGCCATCTTCGATAAATTCCTGCAAATTTATTTTAAATGTCTAAGACATTTACTGTGTTCTTCTGTCCATGAAAATCTTTGCATCCTTTTTTTAGTAATGAACTGAACACCTTTTTATATGCTGCTAGATTTTTAATAAAGATTCCCGCAAAATTAACAACTCCTAAAAACTTTGACGTTGCTTCTTGTCTGTCAATTTCTCGAATTCTGCACTTATTCCATGATATGTGTTTGCAAAAGTATTCCTGATCATCGATTTCTATTCCAAGGAATTCGATTTTTCTTGTGGAAATAACCGTTTTTTTCTCCGAGAGGACAAGACCCTCTTTCTTGCAAACCTTAGAAAATATTTCTAGTTGTTTCACATGCTCCTCCATATTTTTAGAAGCTATCAGAATATCATCAATATATACAAAGATAATCTTTAAATAAATTATCATTTTCCTTCGAAATATTTGGGATGCATTAGCCAGTCCAATGGGCAATATTTCCCAAATATATGGCCTTGTGGCGTGAAGAAAGCTACAAACTTTTTACTTTTTTCCTCCATCCGTATTTGATAAAATCCCATTTTCCAATTGAATGTAGAGAAGATCCTAGCATGACGAATGCAATTGATTAAATGATCTCTACTGGGTACAAAATACCCATCAATTCTAGGATTTCATTAATTTCTTGATAATTTACGACTAACCTAGGTTTGCCTCTTTTTAGCTCTCCATGTTTTCGTACAAGAAAACATGGACTGTTGTATGGTGATACACATGCTTTGATTAGACCAAGATTCAAATGTTCCTTGATAATCTCTTGCATATCCTTTTTATCATATATATTCATCGGGATAGACTTGCATCTTACAAACTCATAATCTTTCATTTTCTTAACCTGAAGGGTTGGTTTGAGTTGATTCTTATTCCACCACGCCAAGGGATTCTCGTTGTAGCTTTCTCAAATTCTTCGCTTGACATCTTCAAGGGATACTTTAGATTCTATTTCTTCATCATTTTGATGTAATGATATTTTAAGGAATTCGACCTCTTTTGGCTGAATTTTGTCCAGACCTAAGTTGGAACATTGTGTCTTGGGTGTAAAAGTTTTCCTTCATCACCACGCTTGCTGCGAAATTGAATCGGCATTTTTCGGTAAAATGCGTCTTGTAATCGTTGAACCATGATTTTGTAATCACACGGTGTAGTGAACACGAGTCGCCGGGTTTCATTTTCTTTTGTGTAGCGTTTAAACATTTGAAGCAAATGTTTCTTAGCAAGATGTCTGCTCCTGTATCATGAAAATAAATCGGCGGTGTCTTTAATTTATACCAAGGTGTTTGCCCTGCACCTCCGACTAGGATTTCTACTTGTTTAATTCCTTTTGGAGGATTAAAATTCTCTTTGAGAAATCTCTTCCAGCAATTTGAGGTAGATCGTCCTCTAATTCATTTGGGAATACTCATCTTTTTGTTGTACAGATCCCTGAACCAATATAAGCGACGAAATATTCGGCTTTATATTGCTCATATAACATTCCCATAGAATGTATATTGAGAATAGACTAGTAGTCATTGAATTTTCCAAATATGATCCTCCACCATTTACATTTCGTTCTCAAGTCGTTTCCAAGGCTTGTGTTCCTCCAAAAACTCTAGTCCAAGAATCAGTTGATCTAGTTCTTTCACTGGGATTCATTTAATAGGGACCTCCATATTTTCGATAGTTATTACTCATCGGTATGTTCCTATCACTGGTTGCTCTAAATAGTACATGGTATTGCAAGGAAACTGATTTCTTGGGCTTGCAATATCAAATAACCTCAATATCTCCTTGGTTCCAACCTCAAACTTTGACTTCTTTGTAGGATTGGTTTATCTTGGTTCTGGATATCTGTTTCCTGTATTACTGTAAACTCAATTCTTTCTGGATAAATAGCTTGAGTTACTTTTCGAATATCTCTGGTATTTCAATAAACCCGTTCCTAATAAATAATTCTGAATTATATGTATTTAAAAGAGCATATGAAACTTGATATGTAATAGAATATCGTCTATTACCTTCTTTCATCAGTCCCTTTTCTTTGAAGTTTTGATGTAGCATCAAAGCTCGACTGAAATCCCGGTCTGCTAAATTGTACGCAATTCTTGAATTACTCGTACAATTTTTCCAACACATAGGTTTCTAGAGATAATACCTAGTACTGAATCTTGTAGATTGTCCATCTATTTATCGCATATGGCAATATCAATAGGTAAATCAATTCCTTCCTTGAAGATCGCTTTTATCATGATCTGGACTGCTCCGATATGAATCCAGGACATTGTTAATGCTACTGTCGACTTGAGTTTTGCAATTCCTCTTTTGTTTCTTCAAAAGGAATTAGCCGCATCTCTTTTCGTGTTGGGATTGTCATTTCTCTTCTGGAAAATTTATAGATCAAATGATGCTTTCTGCTTCTTAGGCCTTTCCTAAGAATTTTTCTATCTGCCTCGCAAAGAATCCTTGATATCTCTGTAAACTTGGATTTTCCCTCATGATTCTTTGAACCATATTGTTAGAAATAGTTGTCTGGCTAAAGAAACCAGACAAATTCATGTGCTTTGTGATAAAACACTTCTCCCTCAGTCGGATTCTGACTCCGATTCTCCATCGGATCCTTCTTGACTTAGGATATCTTCTTCTTCATATATCCGAGGGGATATCTTCAAATTGGTATACTTGAATTAGATCTTGATAGTAAACCACTTCCTCGATATTAGGAGCTGGTTCAAAATGCTTGATTCGTTTCTTCTCATTTTCTGGACAGTTGGTAGAGATATGTCCCCTAGTTCCACATGTCCAGTAATTACAATCTTTAAAAACTTTCATTAGCCATTATTTGGGCTCTCCTGAAAGTTTTTCTTGTTGATGTTCTTTTAGTGCTTCGAGATGAACTCGATGCATGGAAACTCCTACTTCTTGTTGGTCCGCTTCTCTGGCCAGATTTGTAAGTTCTGGCCTTCTGCCTTGACCATACCGTCCTTGTTCTCCAAGAGCTTCTTCTATTCCTTGTGTAGGGATGAGTTCTGAAACTCCTTTCTTCTGCCTATATGGCATACTTCCAGCAATTGTTGGAATGTCATTTTCTTTACAACACAAAGGGGTTAATTTGTTAATTCCCTTAATCTCTTGTAATTCTTTTGTAATGATGCCTAATGACACCATTCCGCCAATTTTTGTTTGAGAAATGAGGCTCTTCTAGCCAAAGTATATGAGTTCCCTGGAATGTAATCTCTTATTAACATTTTTCTCCAGAACTTGACATTTTTGCGAAGAAAAGTTGCATTGCTATATTTTCTTCTACTCCTTAATTTCATCTATATTTAGTGAATAACATGATGTATTCATCTACTAGACATATGTCATATAATTCAAGATTGTATAGAGCTTGGGTGTAAGTCTTGTCTATTAAAATAGTCCATCACTATAAATTGTGCTTTAAAAAGGGTAGTTATTCTTCCTACAATCTCGCTAAAAGATTCTCAAGCTAGGAGTGATTCCTTTGTTTCAGTCGAAGTCATATCCATGCGATTTTAATTGATCCTATCAGACTCATTTCTAATAATTTAATGAATTTTTTTTTATTCAGTTCCAGAGTTCTTGTTGAGATTCTCATAACTGATGTCCAATCATCAATGAGATCTTCTCTGTTCTTAAAATCCAATACATCAAGGTTAAGCATAATTCCATATGGATGTATTGATTCTAGGACATTCTTTCCATACGACGTTTGATGAAGTTGTATTCCTTCTTGACTGCGTTCCTGCTGATGGGACTCTCCTCCAACTCGAAAATCATTCCGGATTTCTCCCATGTTTTCAACATATGATCTCACACTAGATCTTGGTAGTTCGGGACGAGTATTCCTTGGAATAATGGGTTGGTCAACCCTATTGTATTCATTTTAAATTATGACTTTCATATTTGCAAAAGATTCTGCAAAGTCTTGTAGATCATCTAAACAAATCCTTTCTAAACTTGTCATCAAGATATATTACCTTTCCGAGATATTTTTAATAAGATTGATAATTTTTTCTCATCGGTTAAAGGCTTTTCTACCACTTTAGCCTTCCCTTTTTTAATGTAAAGGTTCTGTGTTACAGGATTGTGATAACCTTCCTCCTAAAGTCATGTTACTAAAACTGCGTAAACGTTCCAGATTCTAGACCTTTGTTTGGATTTTCTTTAGATGTCAAGAATTTCTTCTTGTTTCTTAAGAATTTCTTCAATTTGTTGATGTATAAAATATAGACGATTGACATAATTTTTATCGTTCTTTGAATTTCTCCAAGATCTCCTAAAATCTTAGAGGAATCTGGAAATATTTCTAAGAAATTAGTACTTTGAATTAATTTCTGTTGGAGCTCCTCCATGTTCAGATGCCCTTGTTGTCTAACCTTAGTTAGATTTTATTGCCACAAATGTTCCAAAAATTTGGAATAAATCTCAAACATAGATTCGGATACATTAATTTTTGAAATTTCTCGTCCTCATCCAGAGTAATTATTATTGTGTAATATTGTAAATGTCTGAATAATTCAAATCTGACTCTGATATCATTTTCAAACACAATTTCAATAAGAAAAAGGTAAAATATGTTAAGGGTTATTTTGGGTATTTTTGATAATATTTTAACCAACGGGGAGCTGAAACAAAGAAAGTCTCTGGATTAAGGACCTAAAACAAGGAAAATTCTGACAAATAACTGATTAGTAAGTTAAATTTTGATTTGAGGATTTTTCTATAATTTTCCCTTATATGAAATTGATTTTTTACTTTGAAACATGCTAAAGTAGAACAACACCAGAAACGATAAAATAAAAAAAATTCGACATATAAATTACTCTACATGCAACATTATAATCGATCAATACTAAAAACATTATTCTTATGCTCTATATTCTTAGCCACCAATATATTATTTTTAAAAAAAGTATTAGCATTTTTAGTTTTCCTTGCTAATCTGGTAAGAAAATTGTTGCAAATCTATCCAGGTTTTCCTTTCTTCTAGCTTCATCCAAAATCCCAGCTCCCAAACAACCCACTTTCTAAAATTTCTTCTCCTTTCCCCAATACATATTATGGACCTTATAATACATATATAAACAGTTATGTTTTGACATATACGAACATGAAAACTTTTACTTGGAAATCTAACATTTAGTGGCCAAATAACCGTACACCATCGCCTCCCAATAAATCCTTCAAGTCTGAGTAAATAATAATAAAAAAAAGAGTATAAAATCAATCATTATTCCAAACCAGACTAAACGACAACTCCATTCCCAAACACAAACCTTGCACTTTCTGATTGGGTTTCTTCCTAAGATTAACAAAGCCCGACCCAAAATCAACCCACTAAATTTACAAAAGACGCAATAAAACTAAGAGGCCGGGCAAGAATGGCTCACACACTATTTTACAGAGTTATTATTCCCAAGCAGTGGAGGCGAAATAATGAGGAGACAGGTGGGTTCAGATCGGACGAAAGCAAAAAATTTCGATTCGAACTCGAACCCGAACCAACCCGAACCTGATTTTTTTCGGATGGAATCGGGTCGGTTTGTCGGATTGGATAACAATTTAGTGTCAATTTGGTAGAACCAGATGTGTTCGGGTCGGGTTGGATAAAAATAAAAAAAATGTAACCGAACCCGACCCGAACAAACCCGAAATATCTCACCCCCAATCTGATTTTTTTCGGGTGGGTTCGGGTTGAGTTTTCGGATCGATCAGAATTTGACACGGCAGACACGTGCTGTGTTCTGTAATGAAACGGAGGAAAAAAATTGGAAAACCGGCCCCAAGAAAGATTTGCTGATAAGGAATTCCATGAGTGGTGCTATACTGGCATTCCACTTTAATGATAAATTACCCTAATTTTAGGAAAACCATGTGCGTCACCCATCACGCCTTTTTTTTCTTCACTACACGTAGATTTCGTTTTATTTACAATATACATATGTCTGTTGTCTCTCTCACAGTCCCCTTTAACACATGAAGTAAAGGGGGAAGGGGAAAAGAGAATTGGAAACAAAAAAGAAAAATTACCTCGGTGTTGAACTCGACGATGCAACAGAAGATGAACCAGAAATGAGGAGAAAAATCGCTGTGCTTGAAGCCGTATGTGAAGAACCGCAGAAATGGGGCAAAGAAAATTAGGGGTATGGAAGAGGGTGGGTGAGAAAATGCGAGGGTGTGGTGATTTATTCAACTTTTCAGAATCCGGGGTTGTGAACCCCGGATTCTGACAAATAAAAAAATATCTTCGAGATCCGTGAATTTAATTAATATATTACAATAATAATTTAAATACAAAAATAATAATAGAAACCGAGATTTCAAATCTCAGATTATTATAGTTTTACAAACTATTGACTTTGCGATATTTTTGCAAATTAATTTTTTATATATTATTTTTGAAAAAAGCCACAATCTAATATATTTTTTGTTTGTATATTAATAATTTTGTGCAATAACATTATTAATAGTGTTTGTAACAACATTTAATAAAAATGTCAACAAAAATGTTATCTTAACTTTTTTGTTGTAGTACACAAAAATAATAAATTTTGCAAATGAAACAAAATTACAATTAAGATTGAAATTATGATTGTTATATATAAAAAGTTACATTTTTGTCCACTATTCTCATTTTAAATTTTATCCCCTAATTATTTGAATGTTTGATTCGGTGTACTAAGTTTTTAATTTTTTGTAACTTTGTCTTATTTCATGAAATAGTGTATTAACCTTTTGAATTTTTTATCTTTCGGTTTTATTTGTGAAATGCTAATATGACATCTGAAAAATATAGATGCACAACCAGTAATCCGCATCATCGTCTGTACATCAGTAATCCATGTCATCGATTAGACTCAAATAGCTGTAAATTATAATTTAGTACAATAAAACCAAACTTTGAATATTTAGTGGACTGAAAAACAAATGAGATAAGTTATTGGACTAAACTTATATTCACATTAATGGAGAAAACAAAAATTATGTGAAATAGCGGTTAGCAGATCGGATCGGATGACAAAAATCAGCTCGAATGCTAGCTGATCAGCTCAGGTCGAAATTGTGTCTATACTGAGTAAAGTCAACTCAGAACAGGCTGATTAAAGTCAACTCAGTTTGTTTCGAAAGCAGAGCAGATAAGCAACGCAAAATAGAGCAACGCAGCACAGAGCAGCGTAGAACAGAGCAGCATAGAACAAGAGCAGAACAGATAAGATGGGATCAGATAATCGATTCAGATAAGATCAGCTAAGGGCGGGTTGTTATTGACATAGTATTTTAAATTAAAAATTTTGTGCTATAAAATTTAAAGGTTTTTAAAATGTTTTTCAGCTCATAATATGAATATAGGGGAGTAATTATTTTGGAATACAGTGTATCTTCTGTCAAGCTTACATAATTTTGAGATCATAATCTTTCGATTGTGGGATTATCTGTTTGAGATCACAATGAAATTTTCGTAGACAAGGATCTGTATGTGCTAAGTGTTGTTCGTAGGACATATGAGATAAGTTCATTGTGAGATCATAATCTTTCGATTGTGGGCTTATCTGTTTGATATCACAATAAAAATTCAATTTCTTGAACTGAACAAGGGTGAAATAAGAAAAATGGAAGATATTTGTGAATTCAATGATCATTTATCTCTTAATCTCTCCAAAATGGCCAAATCAATAGCAGTTGTTTGGTTTGAAATTTTAATTCCGTTCTCTAAGAGTGTGCAAATCTGTTTTCTCTAAGGAAATTCTATGTGCTACAAAATGTTTTAAATGATTTCAGTAGCATATGATCGACTTTAAAAACTCATCTCGTGTATCATGTTTCTCTAAACTGTCGTCCCTGCAAAATGTTTTCCTTTCAAAAACTGAATTCCCTTGTCTCAGGGAGAGTTTTTATTTTAAATATTCAAGGGAGGACAAGATTTCATAACCTTTTTAATTCTCATAAAAAGGAGGAGAAATAGTTTGAAAACTATTTACATTTGCATTCTGTTTATCCAGGCTTTGTTTTAATAAAAAAAAGGAGAGCTTGTTGGATCTGCAAACAAATCATATCTTAATTTTGATAAATACAAAATATTTTTTTATGTTTCTAATAGTTTACTTGAGTGTGCAGGCAAATCGGATGAGATCAAAGCAGCCGACAGAGCAGCTGAAAAACTGTACACTATAAGAAGAGATGAGCTCTGTTGAGAAGAAATATCAGTTCGTTGTTGAGAAGAGAAGTTTAGATTAGATAAGAATAGAACATTTCAGAGCATAATTGATCAGTTCAATTGAGAACGGCGTAACAGATCAGTTGAACAGAGCATAGCAACAAAGATAATAAATAGTCTCACCTACTCTTGTATGATGAAATGACGATAATGACACAAAGTAGGAAACTTCTGCAGAAGCTTTTCAACGACTATAATCTTGTGTTCAACATTAATATCAGACCGGATGCTATATGTACAAGCTGAACTGAAGAAGAGACGAGAGAGACTCTCAAGAGAGTCGTCGTCGGTGAGAGACTCTCAAGCTGCGTGTGGTATCAGACTGTAAGTTCGGTGCTGAAAATTCCTAACAAGTGGTATCATAGTGCAAGTTCGGTCCTGAAAATTCCTAACAAGTGGTATCAGAGCTTGCTAATTCTGGGATTTGTAAAAAAGTTTTGGTAGAAGCCACAACAAATCGATGATTAATAAGAACTTAGGACAGACGCCGTATGAGATCTAGAATGGCAAACAACCCAACATTACATATTTTAAAGTTTTTGGTTGTAATGTTACATTCATAATAACGGAAAATTGCATTTAACCTCTTTTGATGTGCGTGCTGATTTTGGCATTTTTTTTGGCTACTCGACTGTTAGTAGAGCGTATAGAGTTTCTAGTGACAGAATGTTGACAGTATAAGAGTCCATAAATGTCGTATTTGATGAAATCAGTTTTAACTCATCCTTTGCTGCATCTATTAATGATAAGTAATAGATTAGATGCTACTAATATTGTTGAAACTAGCGATGATGAGTTACATGTTAGAAGACCAGCATAGATCCAAGATATTCCAACATATGAGATCCAAGCGATCCAGCGGATGAGATCCAAGCCGATCCAGTAGAGAATCATCAAGAAGAATAAACTAGAAATTTCATAGAGAACCCTTCAAATGAGGATCCAGCATATGCTCAGGGGGAACCAGAACAGTTCGAATAAGATCCTTTGGACGTAGTTTCTGGTGGAATAGAAATCATCCATACAAACTGTTCATCGGTAAACCATCGACGGTGCTTAAAACGTGAAGCGAGATGATTAATGAATAGTTTAATTCTGCATTCATTTCACATATATAACCTAAAAAAATAGAAGAAGCCTTAACTGACCCGAGCTGGATAGAAGTTATGCATGAAGAACTTAGTTAATTTGAAAGCAACAAAGATGGAAACTAGTTCCTAAATCGATAGATCAGAGCATACATGTACTAAATGGATCTTTACGAACAAAGTAAACTAAGATGGAACAGTTGTAAGAAATAAAGCCAGATTAATTGCACAAGGTTATAGGCAAGAGAATGTATAGATTTTGACGAATTTTTCGCATCTGTAGCATTTTAGAAGCGATTAGGATATTCCCACTCAGGTCTTCCCTGACTAGTTCTATAGACCCAGTGATAACTCTAGTGCAGATGTTACGGAGAATTTAAGTGCAAGGAAAGAAGTAATGAAAAAAAAAGATATGGAGGCTTGAGGATCACAATGGTGGGAAGAAATGCAATTGTTATGCCTGCAGAATAACACGAGAATAATTCCAAGCTTTTGCACATGTTACGCAAAACATAATGCCTGGAACTATTGGGGGATCTCATGGACCTGAAATGTTGCCAAGGTAGGTATTTATATGTGTAAAATGAATAACTCAAGTTTACTTGAAAGCGTGTGATATTAATGTGACTTTATTTTTACAAATGACAATTGGATGACAAACTTTATACAGAAATAGAATGACGACAGAACTCACAACGAAGATTCAGACGGTAGTCAGATTAAATATCAAGTAAAAATACACTTTTGAGTTATCATTTGAAAATAATTAGTATACGGTTTTTAGATAATTAGATCTATCTATAGCACCGATTTTGTGGATTCAAAAGCTGATTTTTCTTTTTTAATGAATTACTATTATTTTGTGATACCAAGTTGTTCTATTGGATGCAACGTTTTTTATATTTCATTTCGAAGATGTTTGTGTTCAAATAAGAAAAATAATCTAGAAAATTGGGAAAATAAAATTGAACTATATATATAGTAGCGGATCACGATTACAAAGATATATGCTATTGTACCACCACTTAAAAGGAGAATATTTCAAGCGCTTAATCAAACCGGTCCAGAAACATTTTAATGCATTGGTTAATAAACACTTCAAAAACAAAGAAACAAAATCAATTTAAACCGGTCTCGTGACATACAACTTCAAGTGGTCCATAACTGCTTCTGCAAAAGGGACAAAAAACCATTTCAAGTTGTCTATAACCTAGTTTGAAAAAGGGAATAAAGTTTCGACATTCCACTTGTATTACCTATCTTTTCAATCGGTTTGCTACCACTTCTATAAATATTATATGTAGTGATTATTTGGATACACCACCGGTTACTATTTTCATACAATAGAGTATAGAAGTGGTGGTATTTGAACAATTTCGAGAAACACTTATAAATTTGTAGAAACTTTTTAAACCGTTTCCGAAGTTTTTCCCGATTCAAAAGAGCCTTTTCTTTTGTATCTTCCACGAAGGTCGGATCGTGCTGAAGCCGAGCCCTTTAGTGGCTCACTTATCGTCCTCTGGATCCCATTTGGCTTCCCCATGCCGTGTCTATGCGTCGAGTCCACTCCTCTCATCCCTATGCTGATTATCTAAAGAGTTCAAATTGATTCTTTCAGCTTACATCTAAGACTTCAACAAACGGTTGCATGATTTTTTGAAGATTGCTGCATCCTATTCCCACATGTTTTTCTAAAAACAGGTGCTGAAGCCTCTCTATAAATAAAGACTTCAGCTTGTAGGTTTTCATCATTCAATTCCCAAGTTGAGGAAGGAGATGTAGAGAGGGTTTTTTAGAGCGTTTGTAATTTTTCCCTATATTCAATTTTATATTGAATCCGTTTTTCTTCTCAAATTCATTCTATCATTCATCTCCTAGTATCCCAACAAGTGGTATCAGAGCGTTTGTCAGAGGTATTGAGCTTACTGTCAAAAATAGAGTTTTTTGAAGCTATCTGAAATCTTGTTTTGATTATACTAGGAGATAGCTCTCGCCCTCATGGGTCCGTAGGTATTTTCCGTTCGAAAAACGGACGTCGTTTGAGCTCTCCAGGTTTTTTCAAAGTTAGAAGGAAAAAAAATTCGGGGAAGACGATGAACAGTGCCCGCCACGTCAACGCCTAGTCAGTGCCATGTCATCGTCCAGTCAGCACCCGGTCAAGGTTATGTCATCAGTACTATTCATTTTATGAAAATCGCTTTTGAGTCCCTCGATTTTCTGAAATATTTAGAAAGGTACCTGTTTTTTACAAAAAAAATCCAGATTGGCCCCTGTATTTTTGAACATATCATCGGGACCCCTACACTTTCAGAAAGTTGCAGCTTGCCTTCAAAACTTTCAAAAGTTGAATTTTGACCTCAAAGTGCCTAATTGTTCTTGGCTATTTCGGACACAACGGTGCGCTCTGTTTTACGAGAATCAGCTCCTATTTTGATAAATTAAATATTGAAAATGACAACAGAAGAGTCAACATCATATTCCGGAGCTATGATTATGCTCACTGCCACCAACTACACGCTGTGGAAACCTCGGATGGAAGATCTCCTCAGCTGTAAAGATTTGTTCTATCCCGTAGAATCGAAGGGTGTAAATCCTGATCCAACCAAAGCGTCAGAGTGGAAGAAATTAAAACGGAAATCTATAGGTCAAATCCGGCAATGGATTGATCATAGTGTATTTCACCATGTTGCACAGGAGACAGATGCATATGTACTCTGGAAGAAGCTGTAGGACATGTACCAGGCCAAGAACGCTTGGAATAAAGCCCTGTTGATGAGGCGATTAGTCGATATGAAGTTCAAAAAAGTGGAACTTCTGTTGTCGAGCATACTAGTGAGTACCCGACTCTGGTAAACCAGTTATCATCTGTAGAGATGCCGCTTGGAGATAAGATGCAGGCACTCCTGCTTCTCATTTCACTTCCTGATAGCTGGGAAACACTTGTAGTTTCTCTTTGCAACTCGGCTCCAGATGACAAACTTACCATGTATATGGTTAATGATGCCCTGTTCGCCGAGATGCCAGGAGAAAGGATATGGGCACAGACCAGACTCGCCCTTGTCACAGAGCCCAGAGGAAGACAACAAGAGAAACAACAAAGGGGTAAAGGCAAATGAGAGGCAGGAGTGTAACGCCCGGAAATCCTAATTACGTGAATTGAATGCATGACTAGAAGGAAAACCTTATGATTATATGATTTGCATGTCATGTATGTGTTTATGTGATGATTTTATGCTTTACATGTGCTTATCGCTTTACGATACGGTTTGAGACCGATAAGCGGGGACGAGTCCGAAGTCGACCAAATCGAAAATATTTAATGTTTTAGCACTTAGACATATTTTAAAGCAAAATATTTTTATTTTATGCATAATTTCCAAGAAAATGAGATTTTATGCACGGTTACCGAGGAGGACCCGTTTTTCGCCTATACGGGCCATTTTTATGACTTTTATGACACTTTTAAACTTGAGAGGCCTTATGTTACGAAAATTAAAGGCTTGGGGGCTGATATTTAAATGTTTTTAAGCCTTTTTAATTAGGATATGGGCTAGTATAATGATGGGCTTATATTTTTTTAAATAAAACAAGGTGGAAGGGCTTTTTAGCCCATTTTTTCACACACCCTCCACCTAAACTCGAAAATTTGCCATAGCCCTCCTCTCATCAGCCAACTTCAGACTCCATACTCTCCTTGGTGGCCGAAAATTTCAAGTTTTTCCATTGGAACTCAAGGTGTGGTCGTCTTCATTGTCCTCCGCCCCGGTATCACGTATTTTTGCTTCTCTATCATTTTTCGCCTATACGGGTCCAGTTTTTATGACTTTTATGACACGTTTTAAACTTGAGAGGCCTTATGTTACGAAATTAAAGGCTTGGGGGCTGATATTTAAATGTTTTTAAGCCTTTTTAATTAGGATATGGGCTAGTATAATGATGGGCTTATAGTTTTTTAATAAACAAGGTGAAGGGCTTTTTAGCCCATTTTTTCACACACCCTCCACCTAAACTCGAAAATTTGCCATAGCCCTCCTCTCATCAGCCAACTTCAGACTCCATACTCTCCTTGGTGGCCGAAAATTTCAAGTTTTTCCATTGGAACTCAAGGTGTGGTCGTCTTCATTGTCCTCCGCCCCGGTATCACGTATTTTTGCTTCTCTATCAACCAAGACATGTTATATTCTTTCTTTTCTCACCATATAGATCATATTACACTGTTTTTATAAAGATTATGCATGGAAATTTCATGTATGCTTCAGATCTCAAGGTTTATGTTCATGATCATGCATGTACTCATATGTGCACCTCACGGTTTTGATCCTTTTTGCATGGCTTCGGTTCATGGGCTTCTTGAGGGGTCTTGGCTCATGGTTAAGTGGTTCATGGTGGTCCTAGGAGTGGCTTTTCATGGTTCGAAGTGGTGGAATTGTGGTCGAACCAATGGCTTGATGTCGCACACCGTGCAGTGTGTGTTTGTGCGTGTCGCGTGCATCTCCTTCCCAACGTTCGTTCTCCTTAGTGCGAGCTCGGTTGGGGCTGTGGTTGGTCTAGTTAGAACCGCCTGGACCTGGGGGTGGTCCAGACGGAAGGGCTCTGGTATTGGTGGCCGGCGATGGAGAACGAGCGCGAAAACCAGCAGGTGGTCGCGACGGCGCAGTATGGCTGGTGCGTCCACTTGTAGCGACCATATCTCCCTGGTTAGGTCACGGTTTGAGGCAAGGTCGGCCACGTTAGAACCGCCTGGACATGGGGGTGGTCCAGTCGGAAGGGCTCTGGCAATGGTGGCCGGAGCAGGGAGAACAAAGGTAACAACCGGGACTAGTCGCGGCGGCGGCTTGTGCAGGAGAGTGTATTTTAGGTTTAGGGTTGAGTGTTTGGTTTGGGCCGGTTCGTTTGGGCCGATGGGTCGGTTCAATCGGGTCGGGTCGAGTGTTTTAAGTGTCGAGTCAATATTTTAAGTTCGATCCGAGTTATTTTATTTTTGGGCCGGGTTATTTTATTTTTAAAGTTCGAGTCATTTTTATCGGGTCAAGTCGACTTTTTAAGTTAAGATTTAGTTTTTGGTCAAATGACTTCGGGTCAACGATTTTAAGTCAAAATCTATTTTAAGTTGCTGGAATTTTTAATTAGATTGAGTTTTTAACCAAATTAGTGGATTTTGGGCCGATATTTATTTTAATAAGTTTTAAGCCTTTTTAACGATATTGGGCCGAGTCCTTCAAACGATTTTAAAAAGGGTTTGTTCTTAGTTGTTGGGCCATTATGAGTTGGACTTAGTATGATTTTAAGTTTGAGTTGAGGCTTTGGACTTAGAAGTAGTGGGCCAGTCGTTTGAGCCAGTCCTTGATCGGGCCGAGAAAATAATGCATAGGCCCATTAATATACATTTAATTTTATATGTATCATGTTATGTATTTAAGTATGTAATGTTTTAAGAAAATTAGAATATATTGATGGGTCAAGGTTTTAAAGTTGCATGATTTTTATGAAACGCGTGCATCATGAAAGTTTAAATTATGTTAAGGCATGTATGAAAATATTTTTGAGAAATTGAAGTGTTGTGGGGCAAAGTAACGATGGGAGTTAGCCGGGTAGCCGGGCCCGAGGATCCCCTGTTAATGTATAACGATTATGAGCCTATGGATCCATGTGATCACGACATGGTGAAGTGGCAAGCATAGAGGTGTGACATATAGGGATCCCGAGGTAAGGTCGGGTGAACCACACCACCACGTACGTTGGTTTATAGATTGATCAATCGAATTTAACGGCTCTCACTTCATGGATACGACTCGCATGTTTTTTTAAGTTATGTTATGTATTATGCTATGCCTTAACATATATGTTATGACGATTTATGTACGACTACAACATGATTTAACGTTTTAAGGCCTTTTAATGCACGCAAGTCATGAAAATTATGTTCATACACTTGTGCTTGTATGTGGTTTTACTATATGTACCTTGTTATTAGCGGATATAGCATGCTGGGCCTTTAGGCTCACTAGGTTTATATGGTGCAGGTGAGCATGATAATGTTGATGATATTACTCCGACCGGCGGTGAGGACGTCTGATGCTCCGCTGCGCTGTTACCCCGTGACCGCTTAAAAAAAAAAATTTAGAGGTTTAGTACGTTTCAAGGAGCAAGAGCAGGGCAGATCCACTGATGACAGAAAACCTTCATATAAATGCCATCACTATGGAATAGAAGGTCATATGAAGAAGAACTGCTACAAATGGCTTGAGGAGCAAGGCCAAAGCAGTTCTCAGCCGAAGAACAAGGGTGGAGAAACACTAGTCATAATTTCTAGAGATGTAGCATTTTGCTCAACCCATAATGAGACATGTCTTCACGTCTCAAGAGAAGACACAGAATGGTGATAAATACTGCACCATCCTACCACGTGACTACACGCAAATACTATTCACTACATACAAAGCCAGTGACTTTGGAACAGTGAAGATGGGAAACACCAATTCCTCCGGATTGTAGGAATTGGTGATGTTCAGATAAAGGCAAGTGTTGGGAGTACAATCACATTGAAGGATGTTCGCCATGTGCCTGATCGTCGGGTCAATCTACTTTCAGGAGTAGCCCTTGACAAACAGGGCTATACAAATCATTTTAGCAACAACACATGGAAAATGTCAAAGGGCTTTTTGATAGTCGCTCGAGGACACATTTGTGGCACACTGTACAAGACTCACATGAAGATATGTACAGACACCCTCAACGTAGCTGAGAAGGAGGGTTCTCAAACTTTGTGGCATCAGAGACTCGGCCACATGAGTGAGAAAGGGTTTTTTACCCTAATAAAGAAGGAGCTTATTACCGTTGACAATGATGCTGCACTGGATCCTTGCAATCATTGTCTATTTGCTAAGCGGCACAGAGTCTCATTTAGTTTCTCTTCAACGAGAAGATCAGAGTTGCTTAGTCTAGTACACTCTGATGTTTGCGATCCCCTGGAGGTTGAATCACTAGGCGGAAACAGATTTTTTCTGACATTCATTAATGATGCTTCTCGAAAGGTGTGGGTCTATTTCTTGAAGACAAATGACCAGGTATTTGAATGCTTCAAAATGTTTCATGTCACAGTTGAACGTGAAACTGGGAAGAAATTGAAGTGTCTTCGATAAGATAATGGAGGCGAATACACTTCCAAGGTGTTCGATGCGTATTGCAAAACATACGGTATTCGACACGAGAAGACGATCCCACGCACCTGTCGGCACAATGTTGTAGTAGAAAGAATGAACCGGACAATCATGGAATGTGTTCGGAGCATACTTAGTATGACTAAATTGCCAAAGCCATTCTGGAGAGAAGCAGTCAGAACCGCCTGTTACCTCATCAACAGATCACCATCAGTACCACTGAGTTTTGAAGTTCCGGAGAAACTGTGGTCTGGAAAGGATCCATCATACTCCCACTTAAGAGTATTCGGATGTTTAGCATACGCACATGTATCCAAAGAGCTCAAAAGAGGGTGTTGAGCAGGGGGAGCCACAACCTGCTCCGCCAGATATTCGAGGACTATCACAAGGTCTAGATTATGGTGAATCTTCTCAGATTATTCCAGAAGTTCGTAGATCTGAACGAGTACGAATTCCATCTAAAATATATACGGAGTCCGAGTACCTTCTGCTTACTGAAGATCGAGAATCGGAGAGTTTCCAAGAAGCAGTATCTCATAAGAATAAAGAAAAATGGCTGCTATCAATGCAAGATGAGATGGAATCTCTACAGAAGACTCATATTTATGAGATCGTAGAACTTCCAAAAAGGAAGAAGACACTAAGAAATAAATGGGTGTTCAAGCTGAAGAAAGATGACAGCGAAAAAATGGTGAAATATAAAGCACGATTGGTAGTCAAAGGATTCCAATAGAAGAATGGAATGACTTTGATGAGATTTTTTCACCAGTAGTCAAGATGACATCAATCCGCGTTATACTTGGCTTGGTAGCAAGTATGAACTTGGAGCTTGAACAGATGGACGTGAAAACAGCTTTTCTTCACGGAGATTTAAACGAAAAAATCTTTATTGAGCAGCCAGAAGGTTTTGAGGTTTCAGGTGATAATCTCGTGTGCAAGCTAAAGAAAATCTTGTATGATCTGAAGCAGGCACCAAGACAGTCGTACAAGAAATTATGCATGAAGAGTCAATGGTACAAGAAAACTGCAGCAGATAAGTGTGTGTACATTAGAAATTTTCAGACGGGGATTTTGTTGCACTTCTACTATATGTAGACGATATTCTGATCATAGGAAAAGATGCAACGAAAATCAACCAGCTGAAGAAGAAATTGTCCAAGTCTTTTGACATGAAAGAGTTAGGACCGGCTGAACAGATTTTGGGAATGCAGATTGTTCGAGACAGAAACAACTGGCCTTTATGGTTATCGCAGGAGAAGTACATTTAGCGTGTGCTCGAGAGGTTCAACATGAACAACGCCAAACCAGTCAGCATTCCACTCGCCAATCATTTCAAGTTGAGCAAGAGTGCATGCCCTTTATCCAAGGAAGAGATCAGGGAAATGTCAACAGTACCGTATTCTTCAGCAGTTGGAAGTCTGGTGTATGCAGTGGTGTGTACAAGGTCAGATATTGCTCATGCAGTGGGAATGGTGAGTCGATTTCTCTCCAACCCCGGGAAGGAGCATTGGGAGGTGGTAAAGTGGATTCTCAGGTATCTAAAGGGTATTAGCAAATTATGTCTTTGTTACGGGGAAGCTGATCCAATTTTGGAGGGCTATACAGATGCAGATATGGCCGAAGATATTGATAGTAGAAATCTAATTTAGGATTTATCTACACTTTTGCAGGGGGAGCTGTCTCATGGCAATCACGATTGCAGAAGTGTGTTGTTTTATCCACGATAGAAGCAGAGTATATTGCTGCCGCTGAAGCTGGGAAAGAAGTGTTGTGGCTAAAGCAATATCTTCAAGCACTTGGAATCAAGCAGAAAGACTACAAGGTACACTGCGACAGTCAAAGTGCTCTCGACTTGAGCAAGAACTCCATGTACCATTCCCATACAAAGCATATTGATATTCGATATCACTAGATACGCGAAGTTATGGATCGACAACTGTTGGGACTAGTCAAGATTCATACGAAAGAGAATCCAACATATATGTTGACGAAGATGGTAACTCGAGAGAAGTTAGAGCTACGCAGAGATATAGTTGGGATGCTTGATTCAGATATAGCTGGGGAGGGAGAATTGAGGAGTTCAAATTGATTCTTCCAGCCTACATCTAAGACTTCAACGGCCGGTGGCATGATTTTGTTGAAGATTGCTGCATCCTATTCCCACATGTTTTTCTAAAAACAGGTACTGAAGCCTCTCAATAAATAAAGGCTTCAGCTCGTAGTTTTTCATCATTCAATTCCCAAGTTGAGGAGGAGATGCAGATAGGGTTTTTTAGAGCGTTTGTAATTTTTCACTCTGTATATTCAATTTTATATTGAATCTGTTTTTTCTTCTCAAAATCATTCCATCATTCATCTCCTAATACCCAACATTATCTACTATGTTTTGTGGGCCTTAGGCTTCCGCATCACCGTCAAAAGAAACACCTCCGCGGCGGTGAATAAATCCTTCGGTGAATCTGGTGTTCTCTTCGTCTGCTCACATCGCACTCTCTTAGACCCTTTTCCCGTCTCCATCGCACTCGATCGTCCAATCTCCGCCGTCACCTACTCCCTTTGACGGTTCTCCGAGTTCATCTCTCCCATCCAACTTTCCGCCTCAGTCGTGACCGCGCCACCGATGCCTCCGTGATAAGCAAGCTTTTGCAAGAAGGCAACATAGTCATCTGCCCAGAGGGCACCACATGCCGCGAGCCGTTCCTCCTTACGTTCAGCTCGCTCTTCACGGGGCTCACCAATGAGTTTGTTCGGTGGCAATGGTAAACCAATAAGCATGTTCCATGGCACAACGGCTCGTGGGTTGAAGGGAATGGATCCCTTCTACTTCTTCATGAACCGAGTCCAGCTTACGAGGTGACGTTCTCGATAAAGATGCCGGAGAGCTCACATGAGGAGTGGGAAATCTAAGCATGAAGTCGCAAACTACATACAACGTACCATCGCCTCCCCTCTTTCGTACGAGTGCACCAGTTTTACAAAGAAGGACAAGTCTCGAGCTTTGGCCGGAAACGATGGTACGGTGGTGGAAAAGAAAAGGAGCAAGTCGGATCAGACCATGGGTTGAGAACCTGCGCATTTTGGTTATTAGGATATAAATTTTTTTTAGTTGGAGTGGGGAAAACTCGAACATGAGTCCCTCTCACATTTGTGAACAGAAAGATGGGTACATAAAATGTGAAGAATAAAGATTGTAATACATTGTGTATCCAAAAATAGGATCGTGTATCCTTTTATTTAGGATGAAATAATGGTAAGTGCTTATCAAGAAAATATTAGCCTATTTTCCATGTTTCCTTTCATGTATTTAGTATTTGAACTGGTCTCGTGGGCATAAATTCTTAAATTTCCAATTTACGAGTCAAGAAATTATAGATATTGTAAAAGTTGACAATGAAACAACATATAGTAGAAGAGAATGGTGTGGCGGCATATTCTCCATTTCCAACTAACCACATTCATTTTCTTGATTTCGTAATTCGCTGTGGTTAATCTTTAGAAGATTTGAGAATTGAAGTTACAAAACGGAGGTGAAAATGGAGAGGGGTTCATTTTCTTCAAGTAAAGGATCAGACTCGGCAGATTTCGAGGTTGAATTGACACTGAGTGACAAGCTCAAAGTTTTCAAATCTTCCAAATTCGATCCTGATTCCTATGTCACCACTCGATGCCGTGCCATGAGCGAAAAGGTCGATTTCCCCAAACTTTTTAATTATAACTAAAACGTAAAATGGTTCATTTGCATGTGATTTTTGAATTATTTTTTGCAGGAAATCAGGCACTTGTGCATTAACCTTATAGATTTGAAGAAGGCATCTGCAGAAGAAATGCGCACAAGTGTTTATGCCAATTATGCATCATTTATAAGGTAAATAATCGATTTCTCGCACCATTGAGTTTATTTGTGGCCAAAAAGAGAGTTTCAATCGATCAGCTACCGTTTCGCGTTATTTGCCATCTTATATGATCCTTCATTGTCAATGTGTTTCAGAACATCGAGAGAAATTTCTGATCTAGAAGGTGAGCTTGTTTCTTTGAAAAATCTCCTATCTTCACGAGCGAAATTCGTGCACAGCATAGCTGATGGAGTCCGGATCGAGTCCTTAAATGATGGAGCCGATAATAGTTCAAGGAGAGATGATCCTACTGATTTTGAAGATAGGGAGCCAACAAGTTTTGATAAGTGGTTGTCAGAATTTGTCGAAACTCTTGAAATCTTGCTAGCCGAGAGACGAGTGGATGAGGCGTTGGCGGCACTTGAACAAGGAGAGAACGTTGTTGAGGAAGCCAAGAATCATCGTACCTTGTCTTCCTCAGCCTTGATGTCATTGAAGGAAACTATCATGGAACATAGGCAAAAGTTAGCAGATCAGCTAGCAGAAGCAGTGAGCCAGCCTTCGACTAGTGGTGTTGAGCTGCGTTCAGCCGTAGAGGCCATGAAGCGACTCGGAGATGGCCCTCGTGCCCATACTCTGCTCCTCAAGTCTCACCAGCAGAAGTTGCAAAGGGGCATGCAGAATCTTCGGCCATCAAATGCTTTGTATGGAACAACATATACTACTACACTTTCCCATCATGTGTTTTCTACAATTGCACAAGCAGCAATAGACTCTTTAGCTATATTCAATGATGAACCAGCTTTTACCTCTGAGTTGGTTACTTGGGCTGTTAATCAAACAGAGGCTTTTGCAGTACTTATCAAGAAAAATGTTGCGGCGATTCCAGCTGCATCTGGATGTCTGAGGGTCGTAACTGAGTCTGTCCGCATCTGCTTAGGGCATTGCGTGGTGCTAGAAAGCCATGGGTTGGCCCTTTCTCCTACGTTATTTAAAATTTTTCGTCCTTGTTTGGAACAGGCTCTGAATGCTAATTTGAAAAGGATTGATCTATGTACTGCTGCCATTGCTGCTGCAGATGATTGGTCCCTTGTTTATTCACCCATTGGCAGCCGATCCCTTGCCACAGGCTCGATTAGCAGCGTGGTGATCTCCCAGCCGAAGTTGTCTAGCAGTGCTCACAGATTCAATTCAATGGTTCAGGTAAGATATTACTGAAAAAATCTCCTAGTGATGTAGAAAAATGCCTAAATTCATAGCATTGGTGATCGCGTTTCGAGATCTTTTGATGTAGGCTCTGTGTGAGGATATTGGCTCACTCGATATCTTGCAGTACTCTGAGCAATCTTTGGAGGGCGTTTTGCAGTCATTTAACTCATACATCAACATGATGATAAGTGCGTTTCCGGGTTCCATAGATACAGAGAACTTGGAAGGAGCTGGGAGAAAAATAGTTAAGATGGCAGAATCTGAAACACAACAGATAGCTTTACTTGCCAACGCTTTGTTATTAGCAGACGAGCTTCTCCCACGAGCAACCAGCAAGCTTTGGTCGTTCAATAAGAGCCAGGATCAATTGAGAGCTTCAAACAAGCAAGATCGTGCACCAGAGCAACGGGAAGTGAAACGAAGGCTCCAGCGATTCGTCGATCAGTTGAGAGATAGTTTCTGCCGTCAACACGCCCTAGAGCTCATCTTTACTGAAGACGGAGGAGTTCGTCTAAGTGCAGAAATGTACTTAAGTATGGATAGTAGCAGAGATGAGCCCGAATGGTTTCCATCTCCAATATATCAGGTTAGCTCAAAGAGTTTCTCGCATCCTAAAATCTACATAGTATTTTCATCAGTAACAGACATATCACCTTTCAAATCCAACTTACTGCAGGAACTTTTTGCAAAGTTGACTCGAATAGCCACTATCGCATCAGACATGTTTGTAGGAAGAGAAAGGTTTGCAACTATTTTGTTAATGAGACTTACAGAAACTGTCATTCTTTGGCTTTCTGATGATCAAAACTTCTGGGAAGAGATCGAATATGGCGAGAGACCTTTAGGTCCACTCGGGCTCCAACAGGTTCCTATATTTCATTTTTCGGATGTCAGGAACAATTTTTTATCACGATTGTTTTAGACTTACTGGCCACATGTACTGATCCTTTCGACAGTTCTACTTGGATATGGAGTTTGTCATACTTTTTTCGTCTCAAGGGCGTTACCTGTCACGTAATCTACATCAAGTTATCAAGAACATCATAAGCAGAGCTATTGAAGCAGTGCAGGCTACTAAAAATTGACCCATACAGTATGACACTTTAGATGACAATAAGCCACACTTACTTGATCTGCACTATATGCACCAGTCATGAAGCCTTAGACACAAGGCGTAATGTCATACCCGTGCCTTATTGACGTAAGATGCATCACTATTGATTTCTTATATATACATACCCAATTTTATCATCGTCATCACCAAAACTTTATGATTTTTTATATATTTCTGTGTTTTGAGTAGTTTGATCAAGGTTGATCTATTCCTCCTCTCCATCGGTAACACGGTCCGTAGATAGATACATGTAAAGATTAGTCTTCTCTTAGTTATCTTTATTGTTCACTATTTCTTTCTTTCAAGAAGATGAAAGTCGGCTGTGAAAATTGAAAACCTTGTGATTTTTTGCAGTGAATTACCGGAGGATGAATGGTTTGCTGATGTTGCTCAAATTGCGATAAAAATGCTTTCTGGAAAAGCAAATTTCGGAAACACGGATCGTGATATGAGTAGTCCAACGGCCTCAGTATCAGCAAGATCTGTCTCCTCTGTTCATTCTCATGGAAGTACGTAACGAGTTTGCTGTTCGAAGAAAACATTGGTATAATTTAGTAAATCCTTTAGTTCAAAGGATGTTGATTTTCGACACCATAGCACAGAGAACTCTCCGTGCCTCTGTAAACTTGAAGGTCTATTGCCTGATGTTTAACTAAATTTGGAGATACATGCAAATATTTAGATGGCCCGAGTGTTTCTCCCCCATGCAAACCTAGGAGATCTCACTAAGGTCTTAGGTCGAGAGGAAATGAAAAGAGCACTTCAACTCAAAAAAGTTCACGTTGTCGATTCTCCGATATTACACATGTTCTGTGGAGGGTTCTTCAAAAGAACACGAGTCGCTGATAGTTCAGATAATCAATTTCGTTTAACCTCATACAACACAAGATTTGTTCCGGCAACTCTTCAGCTTTGTTACCCTGGCATGTAATCGATAGGAAGCACATATTAACATGCATGTCCTTGGAGTATATTGTTTTGATGAGATTGCTTAAAGGAAGATTTAAACTTGCCTGAATTGTTAATCCAAAATCCAAGACACAAAACTTGAGCCTATCTATGAAAGTTTCGAATCCCTTTCTTGAAATGTAGCTGAACCGGTGCATGTCTAGATCGATTTCAAAGTAACTTTCACCCTAAAACAAAAATGAGAAACAACTTAGAAGAACTCGAAATCGACTAAGTTCTGAATAATGTGAGGCTCATACTCACCGAGTAGAATTCATGTTGAGGACGTGAAAGAACGGGTTTCTCGTTATATGCATGCATGAGTTTCCTCTCTGCTGCGCTTAGAGGAAGGTCATCCACATTGGCTACACGACCCAATATCTTTAACCTTTCTCTGAAGGGTGTGTTGGTGTCTCCTCGGAAACCTTTAACTTTTTCTACCTCATCGCCAATTAGCCTCTGGAATCGAGACAATGTATTTATATACAAACGAAAAACGCAACTGATCCTATCGATTGGAATTCATTGAGCATCTGACTAACAATCATCCATGTTGAAACAGAGCACAAAACCATGTAAATAAATACATCAACTACGGACCTGAATACTTTCTTGAAAATGGGGTGGAATTTCCTTGGCAAATCTATCAGAAAGCTTAAAATATAACACAAAACTTATTCCTTCCCCATCTGTTTCGCCCTGAAATATTGATGGGGGATACAATGGAATCTGAAGAACAAGAAAAACAATATAACATCAGTATAATGATGGAAAAACTAAACCAGCTGGTTTCTTCGTCGTAACAAGATCATAAAATAAGTTGTCGTCTCCAAACAAAAGATGTTGTCTTTTATCTGCTGCAGCATATTAGCATGTTTCTGTCTAGCTTCTGCATTTGGTACCTGAACGTTTATAACGAGAATAGGTGGAAGTTTTCCTGAAGAAGCAATAACAGGAAGATCCACGAACCGAGCAATGTGATCGATTTTTCTCTGGGATAGAAACACATCAAGACCGAAAGGATAATACGCAGCACAATTTGAAGCGAACTCCTTCCTTTTATCTCTACAACGGACATAAGAATATGGATATAGAAGATGAAACCAAATCTTCATAACAGAGGTAAAGAAAGGAGTTTAGTTTATTACTTGAAATAATTGACACCCCGAATCTTGAAAGTCCCAGGATCAACATCTGACCAACTGTCGGGCATCCTCTTCTCCAGGGGGCAAAACGGCACTTGGGAACCGGCTATAGGCCGGCGTAGCAGCACTTTCGAAGAGACTGTAATGAATAAATAAAAAATGTTCATGCCTCCCATATGAGAAATGCAGTGTTAACCAGAATTCATGAAGCTTGGACAAGTTTGTATACTAGGATGAATATGACTGAGATGTAATAACAAAATCCCATTGTCCGAATTCAAGTATTCGTGACATATTGACCAGAATCAAAAAGATTCATCTATGCTCACGTAAATTGGCGGCAGGATTCCCATCCTTCCATTTGATTGAGAGTTTCAAGGAACCCTTTTTCCTTGATGCCGGGGGTGGGCTAGAGCTTCGAGATCTTCGTTTTGCGACAGAGGGAACGGTGGAAACTAGACAGGGTAAACAGTTTCCAGGAAGAATTCCACAGTTATCCAATAAACTATCATCCCCTCGAGCCTTTTCTCCATCGAAGCATGATATTTCATCAAGAAACACATGCTTCGACTCGATCACAGGTCCACTTTGAGGAGCTGCGGTTTTAGCAGCTCCACTCACCGAATTTCGAGCAGAGTTTTCCGGAGATAAATCTGTATCATCAACTCCACTTAGCGAGAGCACATCTGTAGAAATAGGACAATAGATTATAACAACTCTGTGATCAGCAAGATATACTTATTTGCCAAGATGATTAGAAATACCATCAAGAACACTCTGAAAATCTTCGTCACTCCAGTCCGATTCCAGTACTGCAAAAGAATCAAACCACGTTTCCTCCACAGTACCTGGATTTGCCAAGATGATGCATGAATAAAAACTCTTAACCCAAAAACCAAATCATCACTTCAAAACTCAAGAAATCATTAAATAGCCTCATAGTGGTAAATCATTTCAAAACTCAAGAAAATCTTGGCCACTCCAGTCTGAAACCGACCACAACGAAGTTTAGAGCCTCAATTTACTAGAATCGATTCTCAAAACAAAGGGAAACGAGGAAAGAGCTGGACCATGAAAGGTGGGGCTGTTGAAAGGACGATCCAGTGGTAAAGTCGGAATCTTTTCAACTCTATCTGACGACTCGTGTCCTCCCTTCAAAGCCTTGTTACCTCTCCTCCCACCATTCTTCTTCCTCGAAGCTCCAAATCCACCTCCCACGCAATTCTCCTGCAGAGAGACGCATGCCCCCATCTCTCTCAAGGAGGAGATTCCAATAAAAAAGGAATAAAAAAAAAATCAGCCCTTCAAGTAGTGATCATACAGAGAGAAAAGAAAACAATCTTAGAGAGAGAGAGCGTGAGAAAGGAGAGAACCCCTTCAACAACACTCCCGATATCTCTTCGATGCAAAAAATCTGCCATTAATCTACTCAAAAATCCACAGAGGTTCACGAATAAATTCACACGAAAAGATGCACGTTCTTGTAAGAAGAATTCATATGTGATCTTCGGAGCTCTGGCGGCAGAAGATAAAATATACAGAAAAAAATAAGTCAGCAAATGGGTTTCACTGGGATCCACTAGGAAATTAAGTGACGTAGAAATTAATTCAGGAAAAAAAAAACATTAACAAATGATTATGAAAGCAGTTGAACTGTTTGCAAGCATCTCTCATGATGGGGCCTGCCGCGTGTTAGAAATCTGAGCCATCAAAAGGAGAGGAGTTGAGTTTTCGCTTTCTCACTTCTGCTTCTGATGTAATTTGAGGACTTCAATGTTTTGGTCGAGTCTCGCAATTTTTAGTGATTGGACGACGGTTTATTTAAAGCCTGAAATTGACATTCTTCGTTCTTTGTTAGAACTATCTATTTTTTTTTAAAAAAAAATTTAATTCATTAATGGGCTAATGTCCTATATAGATAGCAGGGGCTCGAGGGAGAGGACCCATATAACAGACTAATTTTCAGAGTATACCCCCATAATATTTCAGTGGGGAATATGCTCCACACGAGAATCGAACCCGTGAAGCCGGGAAAGTTATTCCCACATCACCCCAGGTCTTACCAATTCGTCTGTACCCCTGGGGACTAGAACTATCTATTATCTATCTATATATTATATTTTATTATATTATATATTATATTATAAAACTACAATATTTCATTGAGAAATGCAAATAAGAAGTCGAATTTTAAATATATGTCACAATCCACTTGATCTTCAAGATTTTACTTTTTAATAAGTAGTGAGATATATGTCCTATAATATTTTGAAGTATGATTTGTTTTAATGGTTGAATATATTCAGTATGATGATAATTAACTTTAATGATTTGATAATCTCAGGACATTGCCATTTGTTTCTCTGACTGTTAAAACTAAAAACAAGAAAATTGGATTCAATGAGTCAGAACCCGAGAATTAGAGTCGTTGGTTTTAAAAATCTTAATCAGGTTTCTTCCTATACTCTTATAAAAAGAAAAAATATGAACTTTTCAACAATTTGTTTATATTTAAGTTACATATATTCAGTTACCGTTGTGTTCGAATTCGTACAGTAGATAGATATTTGATCAATGATCGGAATTTCGATTTTTTTCTGTCTAACATTTATTATGGGAGCTTGGTGTACACAATTTGCATGTCTAGGTATGGTTTCCTCAATATTCACAGAACGTTAAACCTATGTTACATCATTGGAGAACAATAATAAAATTAAAAAAGGGTTCTCTTGTCATTCACAGGAGGTGGGAAAAAAAATAAAAAATCCAGAACAGAGCCAGTAAAAAAATAAGACATAATATGTGATTGAAGAAAACTACAATTTAAAAAAAAAACATCCTCTTAATTTCTCAAAAGATCTTATGCAACAATCTATTATTTAAAATTAACAAATCTCACTTTTTTTTTATCATTCAATCTATTTAGACACACTGCAGGATGAAAAGCATTTCGTAGGCCAAAGCTATTGTCCAGTTCCCAATATAAGTTAAAATTAGACCCAAATCAAAGAAAAGAGAAAAGAAATAAACTATTCCAAGACCATTTATCTCATTAAATAAGATAATTAATAATATATGTTTATAAAAAGATTGAGTTTAGAAGAGAATAACGTTTAATAAAAATAATATGTTTGTTTGATTGATTAAAAAGCATTAAATTATATTTTTTATTTTTATAAAAATTAATAAATATAATTTAAAAAATGATGATAGATAATATCGTAAAATTTATATTAATGATTTGTTTGATATAAATAATTAATTATTTGATTGATTTGAAAATAAATATGCAATGATTTGATTGATGTACATGAATAATATTATAATAAATGATATATGATTAAAATAAAAATTAATAATATATCATACTGAATCATAACATAAATATGACCCCGAGTATGTGAGAGAGATACAAAATTACGGATTCAATAGCATACATATTAACCTAGTTTTAGGTTCAATGTTGACTTTTAATAGCTAGACCGATTCGATTATGAAAACATTGACTATACAATTTAAAAAATTTAAGTTACATCATTATCATCAACTATAAGTTTTTAGTAAACCGACAAACGCTCGGTTCTATATACTATATTATATTAATCGTAACACAAATATAGCCCGAGTATGTGAGAGTGAGAGACAAAATAAAGGATTCAATTAACCTAGTTTTAGGTTGAATGTTGACTTTGGAAAACTGGAAGATTTAATTCTCTTTTGTACCGTGGATTGCCCTCTACGTATTTGGGTATCAGCTATAGAGATAATAGGCTGTCTACGTACGTGTGTGGGTGATTCTATGTTTAGTCCATTTTCCAAGAAAACTGGTTCTACACGCGAAGAGCCCTAAATATAGACGAAGTTAAGTTTCTCCAAACAATTAATGAGTGATTAAGAGTCATCCGTCTCCAAACGGCAACCACCAAATAAAATATTGTTAACTGATTAAATAAAATAAATTACGTCAATCCCATCATTATTGGTTATGTGCCCGTATCCAGAAACAGGTTCCTTTGAAGTTTTATATAATGATTATTGTGTTTGTGAATTATTGTCATTTAAAGAAAAAGTCAATAAAAGTTGCTCCGAAAGAATAACAGTTTTATTGAGCAGGATTTTTTTTTTTTCTGTGTGCATGTATCTATACTTTTTTTCTGTGGCTAGATTATTGTAATAACATCATGTTTTGGAATTTCAGCAACCATAAAAACCACAAAATGGGACCACCGTTCTGGATATTTTCCCAGTTTTGTGATTTGCAAATAAACATAAAGTATATATGTATATATAGATATATAAGATTTCAGCCAATAATTTAGTCCGCAATGTACGGACAACTCAGGTGTGCCCCCGATCCATTTCATCAACTGGTAGTTTGAATCCACCGCCGTACCTTTTTCCAAGCGGAACTTTGGAAACTATTTGTTGAGTTAATTGGATGGGTTGGATCAAAAAATATCATTCATTTGATAACTGATAATGGAGGCAACTACAAAGCTGTTGGTGTTTTGCTTCAAGATAAGTATCCCTCCATCAAATGGTCTCCTTATGTTACACATTGTTTGAATTTGATTCTTAGTGATATTGGTAAAATGGACCTTGTAATCTTGCAAAAAGAGATGATTCCATTACAAAGTTTGTTTACAACCATGCATTTCTATTGGCCTGATTGAGAAAGAGAGAAGGATGGACTGAGATTGTGCGTCCAGGTCCAACACGTTTTGCTACCACATTCATTGAATTGAAGAATATCCTAGAACATCAGCATGATTTGCAAGCTTTTTATACTAGTAAGACATTTAAGGATTCTCGATACTCTAAAGAAAAAAAAACAAGTGGTGTTGTAGCGGTTGTTGTTGATTCGAGATTTTGGAGTGATTGTAAAGTTGTGGTTAGTGTTTATGTTCCACTAATCCGAATGCTACGTATAATGGATACAGATCGAAGGCCTTCGATTGGTTATGTCTACGATAGAATGTACAGGACAAGAAGAGCGATAAAGAATATCTTCAAGCATAAAAAGAAATTGTATAAGCCTTTTACAAGTATTATAAGGCTAGATGAGACAAACAACTTCGGCGATATGCAGCGGCATATCTCTTAAACCCTGCCTTTTTATATGACAAGTTGAATATGTGCACTAAAAAGGAGATAATTGATAGCTTTGTAGAGATGGTCACAACCTTAATTAGTGATAGAGCTATTCAAAGAAAGTGATTGATGAAGTAGTCATTTATCAAGATAGATTAGGAAGCTTGCTCGACAACTTGCTTTTGATTAATCAAAGAGTATGCAACCAGGTATGTATTATTTACTTTAAATGTAATTATGTGATACTTCTCAGGTTTTTAACTTATTGTTATTTTTAGATGAATGGTAGAGAGTTTTTGGATGTAGTGCTCCAAATATACAAAGTTTATCTATTAAAATTTTAAGTCAAACTTCTTCTTCTTCTGGATCTGAAAGAAATTGGAGCATGTTTGAAAGAATCCATACAAAGAAAAGGAATAGATTGGAGCATCAAAGATTAAATGATCTTGTTTTGTCCACTACAACTTACGTTTGAAAGAATGGTGATAATTTTGTGTTTACTACTTTTTACCGTACATATTCCTTGAATTTGAATTTATTGAAGTTTAGTTCTTTCTTGTCTAATGTCTTAGACTTGATAAACAAGAAATTTTCAAAATCCAATTGATTATGAGAGCATTGATAAAACTTAATTTTGGGTTATGGAAGAAGAGGAAAATCCTTCACCTATTCTAGACATAGATGAGTTGGATGATATGCTTTACGACGACGAGGCTCTTCCAAAAAACATCACAAAGAAGAAGGTTAGCTTTCTTTCATTTATGTTTGCCAAAAGTTTAAAATAAAAATTATTGATTGGTTTATATCTTAATGTTAACTCGATTTATTACTTCTTTGCTTTACTTTCTAAACATTTATTATCTTGTTTTTTTGTAGATATAAATAGTCATTGGTGAGTGCAACAATCACCTTCCTTGGAGTTGAAAGAACTTTTTGATGGTGGAGAAGAAGATAATAATGATTTTGAAAGAACACTTCAAGAATTGGATATGACATGGGCGGAAAGTAATGCAACTTGAAAATGAGATATATTTAGTGGCATATATTATTTTAGAATTTAAATTTTGTGTTTTAGATTTTTTTCTATGTTTAACCTGATGCTCTTTCGCAAACTTAAACTTTGTAATCACTATTTGGTTGTTACTCGTATGCTATGTAATTTTATAATTTGAATGTGGTGTTAATTTGGATATTTAGTGTATTTTCAGTTGAAAAGTTAAGTAACCTACAAAATAATAAATTTTAAATATATTCACTGTTTTATTTACCATATAAAAATATTATAATATTATTTTTTAACAAATCCGGTTCGACCGTCCGGTGGAACGGGTCGGACTGGTTGAACCATTTTCTAAGGCTTTTTCGGTTCGTTTACCGATCTAGTTTTAAAATTGGATTAAACTGTTAGAAACATACTAACAAGTTTTGTGTTAATCGAAATTCAGATGTGATCTATTTTACAGATCCCACAAAACTCATTAGCATCACCATATTACATTCTTATCTATTATATCATAATTTCAAGTAAGATTTAACATTATTTTAAGTGCATGATTCCATCTCTACAAAATATAATATATTTTAAAAAACTGTATTATTAATATTAATCATCATCATCATCGGGGTGGTCCTCATACCCGTCCTGAATTCGTCGGAGATTTTTAAAATCTCCGAGGTCGAAACTGATATTTCACTCGAAATCACCCCGTTTCAGGAATTCCCTCTAGGGACCGAACCACGGAAAAATTGTCATTCTAACTCTTAATTCGTTGGGGTAACTTGATTCAATCTGATTTAGCTAAGTTGAGTCAATCATTTAACATCCACAGAATATGGGATTTATTACAAATTTTATTTAGTTGTAATATCCCTTTCCAGTTGGTTATAGAGAGACCAGAATTGAATAAGATGATCGAACTAATTAGTGGCTCTAATTTACTAAACTATCTATTTTAATCCGATTTTATATAAACAATTACCTAATTAATTCGATTCAAGTGAATGCTGGATAGTAGAGCCTAGATGTGTCATGATCGAAATGGGGGATTAATCAGACTCGGGCTTTGATCAAATTTTTAGTTCGAAAATTAAAATAATTATAGAAAAATGAATAATTAATTATAATTATGATAAACAAAAACCTGCTGAGATTAGTCGGCGAAAACTCACCCACGACGCTGAAGCCAAAGCCACCCATAGAAAACAAGAAAACTCTTCAAGAGTTAAATCAGAACTTACCCCAGGGAAAATTTGCTACCTATTTATAGAGTTTTGGAAATGCTAATTGGGCTTTAAAATGTGTGAGCTAATACTGGGTTTAGTAATCCTAATTAGTGCTAAAAAAAATTAAAATGGGCTACTACCACTAAGTAATTTAAATGTGTTTATTTCCCATCATATTTCAACTCAATCAATATTCCTCTTTAAAAGTTAACATATGCCCCTTGACCCATACATATGGTAAATCGAGAGATATGCACGAGTAGGCAGGGGCCCGAGGGAGAGGACCCATATAACGGACTAATTCGCAGAGCATATCCCCACAATATTTCAGTAGGGAATATGCTCCATACGAGAATCGAACCCGTGAAGTCGGGGAAGTTATTCCCACATTACCCCAAGTCTTACCAACTCGCTTATGCCCCTGGGACAACTTAATCAATATTCCTGATCCATGCAAAGAAAGTAGGCAGATCTCTTTCAAAGAAACATCCTGTATAATATATGTGATGTGAATTTAGACAAACTTTAAAAGTTAAAAATTTGAGAAGGTTAGATTACTTCAATTTTCACATTTTAAATAAAAATTTGTTTTATTTATAACTTGCATGTACTTTAACACGCATATACATGCAAAAGCAGAAGCTAGCTTCGAATGTGGTTCCAATGCTACTTTCACTAGAAAAAAAGTGATTCACTTCTTTTTAAAACATTTTACCCAATTAGTTAAACCATTTGGTCTCGTGGTAAACTAATTAAAGGAATCTTCATAATGAGAAGGCTTTACGTTTAATAATTGAAATCATTGCTCAAAGTTGCTATGGTCGAAGCCATAGAAAGGACAAGATTTTTATAAGTGATAAATTTGGCGCTGAAGGTTCCTCCATGCCCCCTTTGATTCTGTGCAACTATATCAGGTATTTATATTTAGTTTTAAATGATAATGATGTTTTTTAAAGAAAAAAGTTCCACTTCTTGCAACTTATATATAACTTAATTGGCATACACAATTTAATGCGAGTTTTATTATAGTTTTGACATGAGTATGATAACTAAGATATTGCTATCTGGTGCCTGCACCAAGTGTGAGCTAGGCCAAAATAAGCCATGTATGAAACCAAAGAGCTTGATTTTATTGCATATCTGGATCTTTAGCCATATATTACTATTAAGTTAATTCTTCTACCTAAGCTGTAGATGAATCTAACCTTGTATGAGATAAAATCAGCTGATATAACATCCCCTAATTAAACTTGAACTCGAATCCGAGCAACTACAAACTTGTGCGAATTAATCGAACCAACAGTACTCTGACCTTGTTGTTAATTCATGAATTGAGCTTGGACAGAATATATGGGACTGAAAAGCTCGGTGATAATTGTGTTATTAACTTGCCAATGAAGCCAGAAAGAAGCATTTGATTCCCCAAACACTAACAACTTTTTAATTCAATGTTTTTATAGTAGCTCTAGCACATAATTTTCTATCGTGCACTTCTAATAAATGTGATTGACCTAATTCTGGATCATCTTCTGGAATCATATAACTGTTAAAAGTGAGTGAGTGTTTTAGTCCGAATACTCACAAGACCAATACCATTGATTTCCAATAACTTTGATAATAATGGCTGGATCTACAATCTATTTAATATTCACAAACAGTAAAAACACTTAGCAGCGCTGCTTTGACAAACAGTAAAAATTTTGCGCTGCTATAAACGAGCTGCAATAGCTCAATATTCTTGAACAATAAATAACAACAAAGAGCACCGGAGACAGATCTGGTATGATTTAAAAATCATGCGGAAAATACCAGAACTGAATCCTATATTTTAAAACAACTCAAACAGATTTATGTACAATATAAATCTGTTCAAGACTTTGCAAGTGCTTGTGTGCAAACAAATGCGATGCTAAAAGCTGAACTGTTAATGCGTATGCTCAATGAATGCGTGCTGATTTTACTTATGCGTGTATGCGTGCTAAAGTAAATAGACTGCTGAATGAATAACAGAGCACGATACACAGCATATTTGCAAATAGATGTGAATGAATCTCGGTGTGTGAGATTGATACAATAAGCTCTCAACTCTCTGTTTTTCTCACACACTAGGGAAATGCTCTAATACAAGCTAATCTAGATTTAGCAGTCGACACAATAAGCTCCTCTCAAGAATGATTGTCGACTGCTTCATCTTCTTTTGTTCTTCCCTCTGTTGTTGTCTTCTATAATTTTTCTCTTTTGTGCAACAACAACTCTCTCTCAACCGAACACTTCTTCAATGGCGCTTCTCGAATATATAGCCTCTGTTTGAAATATGGCCGTTAGATAGATTCCAAATCTGTTCAGCGCTTCATATGGCTATTTTGTCTTCTTTCCATATGCGTGCAAACATCCTCTGTATATTGTACTATTTCCCAGAATAGTACAAATCTTGTTCCCTTGAATTGAGGAAATATGCACGACTAAATCTCAGCCATTGATCCTTTCCATCTTGAGCGTTGATTGCCATTTGAATTACGCTCAGCAGTTGACATCCAACTCTCGTAAATCGTCAACTTCTTCACTGCTGATTAATCACTACGACTGAATTCTTTGCGCCTGGTTTTCTTGCGACTGGATACTGTAGCTCGCGACTGGTTTAGTCTCTACACTTCGCCTGCTTCTTCTTTTCTTGCGTCTGGGTACCAAGTCGACTGGATATATAGCAACAGCTGATTCATTGAAGCTCACGACTGGATGCTGCTGTTGCTTGCGTCTGGTTGTCCAGCTGGTATTAAACATATGCTTCCAGCTGGTATCTTGCGACTGGATCTTGCGACTGGTTATCAACGCAAAGTCTTCCTGCTGAATCTTTTAGCGCAAGAGCAAAACGCTGTCGTATCAACTTATGTAAACGACATCGTTTTGCTATCGCTATCTCCAAATAGCATCTGCTAATGAACAGTTGCTTGCGACTGGATTGCCTCTCTACGACGTCGCTTCCTCTTGCGTCTGGATGAACAAGCTACCTGCTAATACTTGCGACTGCTGTCACAAACCATCTGCTGAATATGATGACGTCACAGATGACGTCATTAGCGCTAAAACATCTGCTGATTCTCATTCCGAATGGAAAACGCTGTCGTTCCAACTTATTCACGCGACATCGTTTTGCAATCGCCAACTCCAAATACCAACTGTTGGTTGAAGCTCTCTGCTGATTCTATTCCACTGTAGCTTCCTGCTGAATGATGACGTCACTGCTGATGTCATCTACACTTTAGCGCTCCAGCTGAATTCTTCATCGCTCCAGCTCCAGCTTGCGATTCTTCTTCTTCTTGAATAGCGACTGTTAATAGATTCATCAACAGTACTTATAATTGGAATCTTCTTCTTCGATACATTTCTTCAGCAGACTTCTCAACTTATGTACCAGCTGGTTCACTTTGCCTTTAGCGCTTGCAGCTGGTTGTCATCGTTTCAGCTGGTTCATCATGCTCCAGTTGGTTCAACTTTGGCCTCCGCCTGATTACGAACAGCTGATTCAGCTTTGGACGTCTCCATTGCTAATCCAGCTGCCCATTCCATGAACACCAAACCAACTGCTGATTGTTTATATTGTGAACCATCGGCTGGACAAATATAGCTGCTGCTGATCGTCTTCTTCGTTCCTAAAACCTGTACGCTTAAGTGGAATTGTTAGAAACACAGTAACAGGTTTTGTGTAATTCAAAACTTAATTAGGATCTGTCAAAACAGATCCAACAGAAATAGTTTTCCAATACCTCTGCTTCAAGTTCCAAAAAATAATTCAAGTCCAGTTTTCAAGTTCAACACCAAATTCAAACAAGGGAAAAAAAGCTTTTGCAGGCAGAAAAAATAATTAGGTTTTGAATGATATTAAAGAGAACTTGGTTGACCCTACAAAAGAAACTGGATGAGCTATTAATAATAAGTGACTGACGATGAAATTTATGGTATCATATCTAATTTTTGGTTTAATTTGAGATTATACTATAATTCCTATGTTGTATACCTATGACAAACTATGCCTAGTTGAAATTTCTAAATGAATGGTTTCTTATAAGGTGAATTATTTCAGCAAATTTGGTTTTAGGACTACAAGTGAAAAGTATGTACATATCGAGAAATAATCTTGTAATGTACAAGTTGAAGCCTCTCTTTATAGAGAGGCTTTAACACCTGTTTTTAGAAAAACATGTGGGAATAGAATGCAGCAACCTTCAACAAAATCATGCTACCGTCCGTTGCAGTCTTAGATGTAGGCTGGAAGAATCAATTTGAACTCTTCAATTCTCCCCCTCCAGCCATATCTGAAATCAAGCATCCCAACTACATCTCTGCATGGCTCTAACTTCTCTCGAGTTACCACCTTTGTTAACATATCTGCTGGATTCTCCTTCGTATGAATCTTGACTAGTCTCAACAGTTGCCGATCCATAACTTCGCGTATCCAATGATATCGAATATCAATATGCTTTGTACGGGAATGATACATGGAGTTCTTGCTCAAGTCGAGAGCACTTTGACTGTCACAGTGTACCTTGTAGTCTTTCTTCTTGATTCCAAGTTCTTGAAGATATCGCTTTAGCCACAACACTTTCTTTCCTAGCTTCAGCGACAACAATATACTCTGCTTCTGTCGGTGTAACGACCCGTACTTTTCTTAGAAGAATTTAGAAGTTTTGGGGTTCAATTGAAGTCATAAAGATTTCGAACATCCAAAATAAAGGATTGCTACTAACTTATTGGATTGAAACGAGAATCAAATCCCATAATTAAAAGGTGCGGAAATAGAAATCTGGTAATTTAAACAAAATGGTTACATTTGTTCATAATGAAGTCTGGAAACAGATTTCTTA
>KV013963.1:43360-66775 GCA_001598015.1 Dorcoceras hygrometricum
CTGAAGTCTGGTGTCCACGATAAACACTCCCTTCCCCTCTGTTCATCTCCCTCCAGCTTCTAACTGATCATTACCTGCACTCAATGAAAACTAGTGAGCCAAAGGCCCAGCAGGTAAAATCTGGAATAACGAAAGCAAATCATACAATCGTCCATGAACTAATACATACTGGAGTCTGAACTTGAATCACGTTTATGAATAAACAAGCGTAAACATAAGTATGAAATCTGAATCATAAATGAAAGCATAAAACATGAATCAATTCTGAAAACATTTCTTTAACTTTCGTTAGAGCTGTGATTAAAATCACACTTGTGCTCTTCATTCACTTTCTGAAATTATGACAACACTTTAAACATTTGGTCCATTTCGTTTGATCAAACTCCTGATATCAGTCTTAGCACTATGGCTCATTGTTGAAGGGGTATATAGATCCGTCGATCCATAATCCTGATCCTTCCTTGGGTTTTGAAGGGGTATACAGTTCGTCAACCGTAATCCTAATCCTTCCTGGGGACCCTTTTTTTTGTTGTCATAACTTAAAACATTTCTTAAAAAATTCTCCTTTTTCTTTCTTTCGTGAAATCTGTTTTCTTTCTTTTATACGTTTACTGGTTTTCTCTTGTCTAATGATGTTCTGGAATACTTCGAAGTTTTCTGTAATGCTTGCGAAAATGAAAACTGAATAAAGATACTACTTAAATCTGTCAATTGAATCGAATAAATCTTTGAAATGATTCGGAAATGAATGAGGAATCCGAATCTATTCTTTATTGAAGAAGTAAAGGATGAAATCTGTTTTAAATGAATAGTAGAAATCTGAATCATATAGATGTATCTCAACGAAGAAGAAATAAAACAGATCTCTGTTGGTCAACCAGATGTCAACGCAACTTATACATGACGTCACCAGATCTTACCCAACTAAACGAGTAATTCAGATGTCATACTATTAATGAATAAACCAGATGTCACCTAATGAGACTGTTCCCACCAGATGTCAACGGTCAATTCAGAAGTCAACAATTTATAAAGGAACCTGCTCTATACCAGATCTCAGATATAAAAGAGAGAAATCTGAACTAAAGGAACAGGTGAAATCTAAATGAACATAAGTATTTCAACGAATAAGAAACACCTCAGATTTCTTGAACAACGATAGAAATCTGAACTTAACTTAATACGTAAACAGTCCTCTATTCTTAGAAATCTGTTTATCATAGAAATTCGGCAATGGTATAAGAACCAGACTTCATACTTAACCGTGTGGATAAACATGAATTATCACGGTTACCTTCTTCTGAAGAACTCAAAATATCTTACGCAATTTCTGGGAAAATCGAATAAGCTACTTGTAAGCTACTTCGATGAATGAATCATTGAAAAACTCAAGGATTTGCCAAACGAACATCATTAAACCATTTTCTAAAACATCTTTTGAATCAAAATTACAGTAAACGTAACTTTTAGCAAAAACAGAGTATGAACTTCTGGTTTTTGACCATTTTCTAAAACATCTTTTGAATCAAAATTACAGTAAACGTAACTTTTGCAAAAACAGAGTATGAACTTCTGGTTTTTCTTGAAGAACAGCCGAATCCATCTTCCTTTTCTTTAAAACATACATAAACATATAAAGCAGAATTGAATATATATTTTCCATTGAGTGAGCAAGAAACAGAGTTTACTTGCCTGAATTCTTTAACACAACAACAGCAGCAAATCCAGCAAACATCTACGCATCGCCTGTTTCTTTTAAAAACTTTGAAAGGATTTTGTTCGGCTTCTTCCAAGAGAGCACCGCTTCTAAATGATTTAATTTGAAGATAATGATGCATGAAGCAGCTTAACATCCTATTTATATGCTTTAAAATGTCTAATGAAGGAAGACACGTTTAATCAATATGCCCAAATTCCACTAAAGCGTGCTCTGTTTTAAAATAAAGAGATGCACATTGAATCCGAACGTTTTTAATTAAAACAAAAGATTCAATTGGCTTGTAGAAATTCAACTAGACAACTACTATAATTGTATTCTTAACATCTGAAAATCAACCCAACATAAAGAAGGCTGAACATTACGTGAGACATGAAATCTGAACGCACATCATGAAATCTGAATTTAGCTTTTAAAGAAAGAAAGCTAAATGGCATACACATGAAATCTGAAACTCGATCAATTCAAGGATTGATATAAAATAGCATTGTAATCCCTCAAATCTCATAATTTGCTAATTGTGGACTATGAAAAAGATCTGGTCCTTACAATCTACCCCCCCTTAAAAAAATTTCGTCCTCGAAATTACTTACTTAAAGAGATCTGGGTAGCTTCTCTTCATATCATATTCAACTTCCCAAGTTGCTTCTCTTTCTGAGTGATTTGTCCATTGCACTTTAACCATAGGAATTGTTCTGCTTCTTAACTTACGATTCTCTTGTGCTAAAATCTGGTGTGGAACTTCTTCGTAAGTCAAATCTGGTTCTAACAGAATAGGTTCATATCTAAGCACATGCGAAGGATTCGCGATATACTTTCTAAGCGCTGAAATATGAAATACGTTGTGAACAGTAGACATCTGAGGAGGTAGCGCTAAACGATACGCTAACGTTCCAATTCGTTCTAAGATCTGGAATGGTCCAACATATCTGGGGCTTAGCTTTCCTTTTTTTCCAAATCTTAAGACACCTTTCATTGGTGAAATCTTTAGGAACACGTGATCTCCTATCTCAAAATTCAGATCTCTATGACGATTGTCTGCATAACTTTTCTGCCTACTTTGAGCAGTCTTCATTATTTCACGTATTCTCTTAATCGCTTCTGAAGTCTGTTCTACAATATCAGGACCTATCTCAGTTCTTCCACCTACATCATCCCAAAGAATTGGTGATCGACATTTTCTGCCATACAGAGCTTCGTATGGTGCCATTTCTATCGAAGCTTGGTAACTGTTGTTGTAGGTAAACTCAATCAACGGTAATTTAGAATCCCAACTTTCTGCAAAATCAAGAACACTAGCCCGTAACAAATCTTCCAGTATTTGAATTACTCTTTCTGATTGTCCATCGGTTTGAGGATGGAACGCTGTACTGAAAGTTAATTTTGTTCATAAGGCTTGGTGCAAACTTTTCCAGAATCTTGAAGTAAATCTGGGGTCTCTATCTGATACTATAGAACTTGGAATCCCATGAAGTCTGATTATTTCCTTAATATACAACTCTGCATATTTATTCAAATCATAAGTTGTCTTTACAGAAAGAAAATGTGCAGACTTAGTTAATCTATCTACTATTACCCAAATTGCATTAAATCCTTGAACTGTTCTGGGTAATACTACTACGAAATCCATTGATATGTTATCCCATTTCCATACAGGTATAGGAAGTGGTTTCAACATTCCTGCAGGTCTTTGGTGTTTCGCTTTAACTTGTTGGCATGTTAGACATTCAGCAACAAATCTACAAATGTCACGTCTCATTCCTGGTCACCAAAACAGAGCTTGAAAATCCTTAAACATCTTTGTTCCTCCTGGATGAATGGAATACGGCGAGTTATGGGCTTCGTTCATAATCTCATTGCGCAAATTATTTGTGCGTGGTACCCATAATCGATCTTGGTATTTAACAATTCCTTCTTCCACCACATACAGATTCGTTCCTCTGTTTTCATCTTGCTTCTTCCATTTCTGGAGTTGATCATCCTTCGTTTGACCTTCTCTAATCCTATCTTTTAATGTTGATTGGATCGTAAGAACTGATAGCTTGGCAGCGTTCTCCTTATTAACTATTCCCAATTCAAATATGTTAATCTCCAACGCTAGAGGAATCTGAACTGAGATCTGTGCCAACCCCATATTCCTTCTACTTAACGCATCTGCTACTACGTTAGCTCTACCGGGATGATAATTCCACAATCATAATCTTTAACCAATTCAAGCCATCTCCTTTGTCTCATATTTAGCTCTTTCTGGGTAAAGAAATACTTAAGGCTCTTATGGTATGTAAAGATTTCGCATTTCTCACCATAAAGATAGTGTCTCCAGATTTTTAATGCGAAAACTACTGCTGCTAATTCAAGGTCATGCGTAGGATAATTCTTCTCTTGAACTTTCAATTGTCTCGAAGCGTAAGCAATTACCTTCCTTTCCTGCATTAGAACAGCTCCTAGCCCTGTCTTCGATGCATCTGTATAGATCACAAAATTCCCTTTCTCTGATGGTAAAGTTAGAACAGGGGCTTCAACTAATGCAAGTTTCAATTTCTCAAAACTAGATTGGCATTCTGGAGTCCAATTATACTTAACGTTCTTCTTAGTCAAAGCTGTTAATGGAACAGCAATCTTCAAAAACCCTTCTATGAATCTTCGATAATAACCCGCAAGTCCTAAGAAACTACGGATTTCTGTGACACTCTTAGGTACAGGCCAATCTCGAACAGCTTCCACTTTAGAAGGATCTAATTCTATTCCTTCTCTCGAAATAATGTGTCCCAAAAATACAACTTTCTCAATCCAGAACTCACATTTGCTAAACTTAGCAAATAACTGTTTACTTCTTAAAATCTGCAAGACTTCTCTAAGGTGTTCTTCGTGTTCACTTCTATTCTTCGAGTAAATCAAGATATCATCTATGAACACTATCACAAATTTATCTAGGAATGGTTGAAATACCCGATTCATTAAATCCATAAACACAGATGGCGCATTAGTTACTCCAAAAGACATAACTAGAAATTCATAATGGCCATATCTTTTCCTAAAAGCTGTTTTGAAGACATCTGCTTCTTTTACCCGTAACTGGTGATAACCAGATCTCAGGTCTATCTTGGAAAATACTGCAGCTCCTCGTAATTGGTCGAATAAATCGTCGATTCTAGGGAGAGGATATTTATTCTTAATCGTTAATTTATTCAATTCCTTGTATTTGGAACAGCAGAGATTGGTTGTGCAGCAATTGGTCATTTCCCTTGCGATCCTTGTTGATTGTTGTTTTGCTTCTTAAATTTCCTACGATCATTCTGTTGGAAAGCCTGCCTCTTTAATTGCCTCTCATCATCAATTGCTTTCCAATCTTGTTCTGTCCGTAGAGCTTTATTAACAGCTGCTCTATAATCTATAGGCTTTGCCAACATAACATCGTGCTTAATCATGGGCTTCAACCCATTGATGAAATGGCGAAGCTTGGCATCTGCATTTGTCCCTATCAGTGGAACAAAATAACATCCCCTCTCAAACTTGCGGATATAATCACGCATTGCCATTCCTTCCTGCTTCAGAGTTAAAAATTCACTCTGTAACTGTTCTCTAACATCAACAGTAAAGTATTTCTCAAATAAGACTCTCTTAAATTCTTCCCAGGTAAGAATTTCAAAGTCCACAGTTAACTTGGCTCCTTCCCACCACATCATAGCATCTCCCCTCAGCATATAGATTGCACATCGGGGCCTCTAGAGTTCTGTTAGATGCAGATAATCAAATATTACTTCCATGGATTTATCCAGCTTTCTGCCACTAAAGGATCGGTAGTGCCAGAAAATTCTTGAGGTCTCTGCCTCCTGAACTTCTCTTGAGGATCTTCTCTACTAATAACTCTACTTGACGAATGACCATTCCCATTAGAGGTTTGATCAACTAGTCGTTCTAATAGTTGAGCCATACTGCTGAGGACAGGGTTTAATCCCTCAGATTCATTGTCCCCTTCTGCAAAACTTCTCCTTCCTCTACCTCGCCTGACATATCTGTAAAGGGTAGCCCAAATCCACCACAATTCTATTATGAGAGATTACTATATGCTAGAACATGAATTAAAACTCACAATTTAGAATTGGCTGGAGAGATCTGCCCAGACTGGAAGTGTGTTTATCTCAAGGACCATTGCTCTGATACCAACTGTAACGACCCGTACTTTTCTTAGAAGAATTTAGAAGTTTTGGGGTTCAATTGAAAGTCATAAAGATTTTGAACATCCAAAATAAAGAATCGCTACTAACTTATTGGATTGAAACGAGAATCAAATCCCATAATTAAAAGGCGCGGAAATAGAAATCTGGTAATTTAAACAAAATGGTTACATTTGTTCATAATGAAGTCTGGAAACAGAATTGGATTGAAACGAGAATCAAATACCCATAATTAAAAGGCGCGGAAATAGAAATCTGGTAATTTAAACAAAATGGTTACATTTGTTCATAATGAAGTCTGGAAACAGATTTCTACAAAATAACTAAACTAGAAATCTGTCATGACAAAACGACAGCAAAAGTTTCTGTACAATACTAGGTAACCCAAAAAGGAACCATGAAATCTGTAACAGAAAGATAAACACTGTAATGCCCGAGATTATTATGTCGTGATTAAGGAAATTGGACATTCTGAACATTAGATTAGTGATGAAGTTTGATTGAGGATTCTCGAATTTCTTCTGGAAATGTTATGCTTTGAATTAGAACTCTTCCAGGTGAAAGCTGGTTGAAATTCAAAGTGAATTAAGGAACTTTAGGAGGAATCTGTTTTGTTTAAGTGTTTAGAAGAGAAACGCTGCCGTTTTGAATGAAGTCTGGTGCATTGCGTGAATTGCGCGAACATATGATGAAACGGTATCGTTTTGTTAAGTGCTAAGTAATCCAGTCGATGCGCATAATTTGATTCTCAGACGTCAACACCAGTCAACGCTACTGTAGCTTGAAGCTGGTTTGCGAGAGAGTTAGCAACCAGATTTGATGACGTCAGTTATGCGATGTCGTTTGAATTAATGGGAACGCAGTGTTTTGATGCAACGACTGGTTGTCCAGCTTTTGATTTGAAAACAATCGAGGGTTTGTTGTGTCTGCTGGTTTAACCAGTCGTGGAAACACGCGACGTCGTTTTGATTTATGAAACAGGAATCACGATACGACACCGTTTGAATTAGTTAGTGTAACCAGCAGTGAGTTCTTTCAGTAGAGGTCTGAAATCAGCTGTTGGTATGTTGCGACGTCGTTTGGGTTAGTTGGTACGTCGTCGTTTTGATATTGAAATCAGGGACTGGTTGTTATTCTTAGTTATGACAGCTGATTGTAAAAGCTGGTTATGTTGCGACTGGTTGGTTGTGAAAGCTGGTTTTGTCGTGACTGGATATTTCAACAACTGAATATAGCTACTGCTTCGAGTCGTGAGAATCGCGAGAATTGCTCTGTATCACGAAGAACAGTTGATACGCTATAAGCACTGATCGAAGAAGCTGGGTTTTGGAAGCGGTGGGAGTTTATCCTATATTGATAAATCAATACTCAACATGACACGTGGAATTTGAATTGAATACATTGGAAATGCTGCAGAAAAGCAGAGATTTTCTCCTATAAATAGGATTGAATTCGAAATCCTTGTAACTCTTGCTACAGACTTCAGGTTTTGACTCTGTGAGTTACTGGGAACAATTGTAAGAAAACCGAAGCAATATTAGAAGAAGTTTACGAAGGTATAATTTGACAGTGAGAGTCGGGGATTAGATTACTCAGGAATGATATTTCTTAAGTTATCCCGATGAAATCACATACTCTGTAGTTTCTGTTCTTGATTTAGAACTGGAGTTTTATGTGTCGATCCATCACAGGTAGTGGATCTTTTATGTTTGCATGATTCTAATGTCCAGGACTGAGATGACCTGATTTTCGAAGTTGGAGTTAACTTCGATAGATGGATATCCATGTCAAGATCGGTTACGAATCTTGATGGCGTTGATGTGAAAATGAATCAATTCTGGAATGAAGAATTGAGATAGATGCATTGCATTTTAGCATTTATATATGTTGTTATGCGGTTATGTGTTCTAATGCATATATCTGTTGATTATACTGAGATGATTCTCACCGGAGTTATCCGGCTGTTGTTTTGTTTTGTGTGTGTGCATGACAACAGGTAGGCGAGAGTTGAATTGAGTTGGGCATTGGTAGTGAGAGCTGGCTACCTAGACGAAGCGCAACAATGAAGAAGAACTTCTAGAGATATGCTGTTAGCATAGTCTTGATATAGTTAGCGTTAGGATGAAATCTGGTTTTGCTACTGCTGGTCAGCTTTTGTATTAGCAGACGTAATATGTAATAACTATTTGTACTGGTTTGTCTGTTGTAAATAAATAGTTTTTGAAGCGCCAACGTAGTTCTGTATTGTTACCCAGGATCAGCTTTTGGGACCAACTAAAAAATATGTGTTTCCAGATTTCACCACTTAAATTCGAAGTTTAAATTAGACGCTAATTAAACGCCCATAATATGAGATTAGAAGATTAATTGTGAGCAGAGAACCACACAACAGGTGGTATCAGAGCCCATTAAACCATTAATTTATGAAACTAGATGAGTGGGGTAGATGGAGTCTTCTTGATTGATTCACTGCATGCTTGCATGGTATATGTCTTACTGTTTTGAATTTATATCACTTGATTTTTGTGACTAAATGGTAAGAGTATACCGAAGAATTATGCGAGTTACATGCTCTTCGAAGTGATTTGTAGCATGTATTGAATGAAGTATGAATCAGAACTCGATATTTTGAGAAGTAGCACATTGATGTGTGCTAATCAGAGGAGGGACTGAGATTTGTTATTGATATGATGATGAATTATGAACAAAGCTCTCTGATTTTTAGATATGCCTCCTCGAATAACAACTACCAGGCAAATAGAAAATATTCCACGAACAGAGCAGGGTAGTACATCGACTGATACTATGAATGCAGCTGCCACCCCGATGGAAACCTTGCTAAAACGATTTCAGTATTTTAAACCACCAACTTTGACAGGGACAGTAAATGCCATAGATTGTGAGAACTGGTTGGAAGACATAGAATATTTATTTGAAGCACTTGATTATACCGATGATCGTCGGGTGAAATTGATAGTGCACCAGTTGCATGGTCTTGGTAAAAGCTGGTGGATAGCAACCAAGAAACCGCTTGAGAATCAGGGTACTGTGATTACGTGGGCAGTGTTTCGAACAGCTTTCTACCAAAGATTCTTCCCCGATTCGTATCGAAAGGATAAAGGATCGGAATTTGCGAACTTGAGACAGGGACAGTTGAATATTGAATAATATGTCGCCAAATTCACTAGTTTGCTTAAATTTACTCCACACGTTGCGATCAGCGATGAAGCAAAAGCTGATCAGTTTATTAATGGACTGAATCCTGATGTGTTCACTTTGGTGAATACTGGCCGACCAAATACTTTTGCTGATGCGTTGAATCGCGCAAAAGGAGCAGAAGCTGGATTACTAAGGCAACGAAGAGCACAATTTGTGCCATCAGCTGCCAAATCAGCACAAGAAAACCCACAGATTCCACCACCCCCTCGTTTTGATGCTGGAAGCAGCGGTAGTAGAAAGAAAAATTTCTTCAAAGGAAAATAAAAACAATTCAAACGTTCAGGTACCAGTAGTTCTTCCAGTTCAAGTGAATTCAAACAACTGGGAGGTGGACAAAAATCTGGTGATTACTGTACCAAGTGTGGAGGCAAACACAACACGGAGCAGTGTAGAGGAGTGTTTGGCCTATGCTGCATTTGTAATAAACTTGGACATTTTGCGAGAATTTTCCCTCAACGTGGTGCTGGAAGTTCACAGAATGCAGGGGCATAGAGATCATTGCCACCTCCAGAAAGACAAGCATCTTCTGTGCATTCATTTCAACCCCAACATCAACAACAGGGTATGCAAGGAGGAAGCCAAACAGTGAATCAACCTCCTAAACAGCAAGCACGAGTGTTTGCATTGACTGAAGAGCAAGCACAGGCAGCCCCTGATGATGTGATTGCAGGTAATTGCTATCTCTGTGGTTATCCTTCTTATGTACTAATTGATACGGATGCTTCACATACCTTTATTTCTGAACACTTTGTGGTGACACATGCGTTGCCCATTGAATCCTTGACTGAGGTAGTATCAATTTCTTCACCTTTGGCAAGGGGTATGTTATCAGCAAGAGCTATTAAGAATTGTATACTACAGTTTGAGGGGCATGAGATTGAGATTGATTGTATTGCGCTTGGGTTGTCTGATTTCGATTGTATTGTTGGCATAGATATGTTAACCAAGTACAGGGCAACAGTAGATTGTTTCCAAAAGGTGGTGCGACTGAGACCCGAGAAAGCTGATGAATGGAAGTTTTATGGTAAGGGATCACGAGCCAGAATTCCTTTGGTTTCTGTTATCTCTATGACTAATTTATTGCAGAAGGGAGCAGAGGGATTCTTGATTTATGCAGTAGATGTAAAGAAGAATAGCCCGAATCTGGTTGATATACCAGTAGTTTGTGAGTTTGCTGATGTCTTTCCTGATGAGATTCCAGGATTGCCTCCATATCGAGAGGTAGATTTTAGTATTGAATTGATGCCAGGTACACAACCGATATCGAAAGAACCGTACCGAATGGCACCAATTGAATTGAAAGAATTAAAAGAGCAGCTGGAAGATCTTCTTATCAAGGGATATATTAGACCAAGTGTTTCTCCTTGGGGTGCTCCAGTACTATTTGTGAGAAAGAAAGATGGATCAATGAGGTTATGTATTGACTACCGACAATTGAATAAAGCAACGGTAAAGAATAAATACCCTTTACCCCGAATAGATGATTTATTTGATCAGTTGCAGGGTTCGTCAGTATATTCGAAGATTGATTTGAGATCCAGATATCATCAATTGAGAGTTAGAGATGAAGATATATCAAAAACTGCCTTTCGAACGAGGTATGGTCACTATGAGTTCATAGTTATGCCATTTGGGTTAACAAATGCTCCAGCAGTGTTTATGAGTTTTATGAACAGGGTATTTCAGAAATATCTTGATGATTTTGTGATCATATTTATTGATGATATAGTGACCTATTCTAAGAATATGTGCGATCATGCAAACCATCTTAGAACAGTTTTGCAAACTCTAAGAGAGGAGAAATTGTATGCTAAACTGTCGAAATGTGAGTTTTGGTTGCGAAAAGTGGTATTTCTTGGCCATATCATTTCTGGAGATGGTATTTCTGTTGATCCAAGTAAGATAGAAGCTGTGATTAATTGGCCTAGACCAACATCTGTGCCAGAAATTCGAAGCTTTATGGGTCTTGCAGGGTATTATCGACTGTTTATCCAAGATTTTTCGAGTATTGCAAAGCCTATAACTCAGTTGACACAGAATAATGCACCGTTTGTTTGGTCAGAGGCTTGTGAAAACAGTTTTCTTGAATTAAAGAAGAGGTTAACTACCGCACCAGTGTTGACAATTCCTTCAGGTACTGGGGATTTTGTGGTATATTGCGATGCTTCTCACCAAGGATTGGGATGTGTTTTGATGCAACGAGGACATGTGATTGAATACGCCTCGAGACAGTTAAAAACACTTGAAATCCGATATCCAATTCATGATCTTGAATTGGCAGCCATCGTATTTGCATTAAATATATGGCGGCATTATCTTTATGGTGAGAAATTTGAGATCTTCTCGGATCATAAGAATCTGAAGTATTTGTTTTCACAGTCTGAATTGAATATGAGGCAGCGAAGATGGCTGGATTTATTGAAGGATTTTGATTGTGAAATTAAGTATTATCCAGGGAAATCCAATGCAGCCGCTGATGCCCTGAGTAGAAAGATTTGTGCATTGTCTTTGACTACGATGGGTGTATCTAGTTTGATAGAAGATTGCTGTATTTCTGGATATTTGTTTGAAACTGAGGTTGAAGGCGATGAGAATTTGTGCTATCAGTGCGGAACCTGAATTGTTGATTAGAAAAACAGAGGTGAAGGCGATGAGAATTTGTGCTATCAGTGCGGAACCTGAATTGTTGATTAGAATTAAAGAAGCACGGAAGAAATATTTGAATATATAGAGATCTGTTGAGATGGTCAAATCGGGACATTCATCGGAATATAAAGTGAGTACTGATGATATTCTATATGTGAATAACAGACTTGTGGTTCCAAACGTTGAAGAATTAAGACACCAGATTTTGAATGAAGCCCATAGAAGTAGATTCAGTGTGCATCCTGGAGGTAGGAAGATGTACAACGATTTGAAGAAACAGTACTGGTGGAAACAAATGAAGTCTGAAGTGACTAATTTTGTTTCAAAGTGTTTAAATTGCCAACAGGTGAAAGTTGAAAGGAAGAAACCTGCTGGATTATTACAAAATCTGTTAATTCCTGAATGGAAGTGGGATCATATTTCTATGGATTTTGTAACAAAATTACCAAAATCATCCCGAGGTTGTGATGCTATTTGGGTAATTATCGATAGGTTGACAAAATCAGCCTGTTTTATTCCTTATCTAATGACCTATCGACATGATCAAATGGCAGATCTCTACATTAAAGAAGTGGTCAGACTTCATGGTGTGCCAAAATCAATTGTTTCTGATAGAGATCCACGATTTACTTCACATTTTTGGAGTAGTTTGCAACAAGCTTTGGGTACAAAATTACATCTAAGCACTGCATATCATCCTCAAACTGATGGGCAATCTGAAAGAACAATTCAGTCACTCGAGGATATGCTTAGAGCAGTAGTATTGGATTTGGTATTTCCTGGCAAGATTCAGTACCACTAGTGGAATTCTCGTACAACAACAGCTATCAAACCAGTATTGAAATGGCTCCGTTTGAAGCGTTGTATGGAAGAAAATTTCGTTCACCATTATATTGGGATGATGTATCGGAGGTACCTGAATTGGGACCAGATTTGATTAGAGAAATGACTGAGAAAGTGAAGGTAATTCAGCAGAGAATGAGGACAGCACAACAAAGACAGGCGAAATATGCTAATACCAGACGTAGGCCTTTGAGTTTTGAAACAGGGGACAAAGTATTTTTGAAAATTTCTCCTTTTCGAGGAACAATCAGATTTGGTAAACGTGGAAAATTGTCTCCGAGATTCATTGGACCTTATGAAATTCTTGAAAAGATAGGCGATCTCGCTTATCGACTTGCCTTGCCTCCATCGTTGGCTGGTATACATGATGTCTTTCATGTATCAATGTTAAGAAAATATCTACCTGATGTATCTCATGTTATTCCTGCTGAAAAAGCTGAACTCGACGAGACTTTGAGCTATTTTGAACAGTCGATACAGATTCTTGATCGAAAAGAAAAACAGCTCCGAACAAAGATTATTCCATTGGTGAAAATTCAATGGAATCGACATGGAGTAGAAGAAGATACATGGGAAGTTGAGGAAGATATGAAACAACGATTTCCTTATCTTTTCCAATAAGGTTAACTCTTATTCCGATTTCCGCATTTCACGCATTTCGTTGTTCTTGTGTATATATAGAGACTGCTGATGAGTTCGAGGACGAACTCAGATCTTATAGGGGGAGAAATGTAATGCCCGAGATTATTATGTCGTGATTAAGGAAATTGGACATTCTGAACATTATATTAGTGATGAAGTTTGATTGAGGATTCTCGAATTTCTTCTGGAAATGTTATGCTTCGAATTAGAACTCTTCCAGGTGAAAGCTGGTTGAAATTCGAAGTGAATTAAGGAACTTTAGGAGGAATCTGTTTTGTTTAAGTGTTTAGAAGAGAAACTGTTGGTCCGTTTATAAATTAGAATCACCAAGAGATCAGCAGCAAGAGCGCGTTTAAAAGGCTTTCGAAATTTTTGCTCACTGCTGATATCACTGGAGCTGCAATAGCTCGTTGTTCTTGAACATATAAAATACAAAGAGCACCGGAGACAGATCTGGTATGATTTAAAAATCATGCGGAAAATACCAGAACTGAATCCTATATTTTAAAACAACTCAAACAGATTTATGTACAACATAAATCTGTTCGAGACTTGTGCTTGTGTGCTGCTGAAATGTTATGCGATAATGCTAAGTGCTGATTGCTGTTTAGTGCGTGCTGAATGCGCTGTGCGTGTATGCGTGCTAAAATGCAAAGTAACATATGCAATACTGAAAACTTAAAGAACACGATACTCAGCAGGTTTGTTTATGGAAGTTCGGATTCAATATCCTACATCTCCCCTTCTTCCACCTCGGAAGGCTCCACTAGAAGATTTGATCTTACAACAATCCCACAGCCAGCAGCTGTGAGAACTCCTAGACTTCACAAATGCACAACAGCCTCAACTGTGTGACTAACTACATATACAAGAGTTTTACGTCTTCATGCTTGGACGAGAACTGTGAACATATTTCGAGATTCATTCACAAACAGATGTGAATGAATCCGAGTGTGTGAGATTGATACATTGTAGCTCTCAAACTCTCTGTTTTTCTCACACACGAGGGACAAGCTCTAACAAGCTAATCTAGACTCAGCAATCGACTCTCTTGAAAAGCTCTTCTCTAATGGCGGTCGATTGTTTCGTCTATCTCTTCTTTTTCCCTCTGTTGGTGCACTGTATATTCAATATATTTTTGCCACACTAATGTAGTTGCACCAACGTCGTCTCTCAACTGGACGAGCTCTCCTTGCCCTCTGTCGACTTCTTCAATGGCGTCGCCTCTGATATATAGCCTCTTGTAGAATTTCTTCCCGTTGGATAGCTTCCAAAACTGTTCAGCGCTTCAGATGGCTATCTTGTCTTCTTTCTATTTCAGTGCAACGCTTCTCTGTAAAGTTCCAACAGGATAACAGTACTTGTGTCCTTTTATTTTGCAGGCTTCTTGTCGTTTTCGCCATTTGAATTGAGCTCAGCAGTTGACATCCAGCTTTGATAATTCTTCGTAAGTTGTCAACTGCTTCGCTGCTGATTCTTTCTTCAACTGCTGCGCTTTGCTACTTCTACAATTCTTTGCGCCTGGATTTCTTGCGACTGGACACTGTAGCTCGTGACTGGTGAAATATCAACGCAAAGTCTTCCTGCTGAATCTTTATCGCAAGAGCAAAACGCTGTCGTATCAACTTATGTAAACGACATCGTTTTGCTGTCGCTATCTTCAAATACTATCTGCTGATGAACAGTAGCTTGCGACTGGATATCTCAAACCATCTGCTGAATATGATGACGTCACCGATGACATCATCAACACTATTTCACCTGCTGAATCTTCAGCACGACGTCACATCGTCTTTTGCGCTTCGCTTCATCTGCTGATAGCTAACTGCTGATTGTGATGACATCCAGGCTGATGTCATCACAGCTCATTCCATATCTAGCGCATCTCTACTCATCTGCTGAATCTTCCTGCTGAGCACTGTAGCTTCCTGCTGAATGATGACGTCACTGCTGATGTCATCTACACTTTACGCTCCAGCTGATCTTCTTCAACGCTCCAGCTCCAGCTTGCGATTCTTCATAGCTTCTTGCTTCTTGGATAGCGACTGTTGATAGATTCATCAACAGTACTTATAATTGGAATCTTCTTCTTCGCTTCATTTCTTCAGCAGACTTGTCAACTCATGTACCAGCTGGTTCACTTTGCTCTTTAGTGCTTGCAGCTGGTTGACATCGTTTCAGCTGGTTCATCATGCTCCAGCTGATTCAACTTGGCCTCCGCCTGATTACGAACAGCTGATTCAACTCTGGACGTCTCCATTGCTAATTCAACTGCTCATTCCATGAACACCAAACCAACTGCTGATTGTTTATATAGCGAACCAACGGCTGGACAAATAAAGCTGCTGCTGATCGTCTTCTTCAATACATAGAATCTGCACACTTAAGTAGAATTGTTAGAAACACAATAATAGGTTTTGTGTAATTCAAAACTTAATTAGGATCTGTCAAAACAGATCCAACAGAAACGCTGCCGTTTTGAATGAAGTCTGGTGCGTTGCGTGAATTGCGCGAACATATGATGAAACGGTATCGTTTTGTTAAGTGCTAAGTAATCCAGTCGATGCGCATAATTTGATTCCCAGACGTCAACACCAGTCAACGCTACTGTAGCTTGAAGCTGGTTTGCGAGAGAGTTAGCAACCAGATTTGATGACGTCAGTTATGCGATGTCGTTTGAATTAATGGGAACGCAGCGTTTTGATGCAACGACTGGTTGTCCAGCTTTTGATTTGAAAACAGTCGAGGGTTTGTTGTGTCTGCTGGTTTAACCAGTCGTGGAAACACGCGACGTCGTTTTGATTTATGAAACAGGAATCACGATACGACACCTTTTGAATTAGTTAGTGTAACCAGCAGTGAGTTCTTTCAGTAGAGGTCTGAAATCAGCTGTTGGTATGTTGCGACGTCGTTTGGGTTAGTTGGTACGTCGTCGTTTTGATATTGAAATCAGCGACTGGTTGTTATTCTTAGTTATGACAGCTGATTGTAAAAGCTGGTTATGTTGCGACTGGTTGGTTGTGAAAGCTGGTTTTGTCGTGACTGGATATTTCAACAACTGAATATAGCTACTGCTTCCAGTCGTGAGAATCGCGAGAATTGCTCTGTATCACGAAGAACAGTTGATACGCTATAAGCACTGATCGAAGAAGCTGGGTTTTGGAAGCGGTGGGAGTTTATCCTATATTGATAAATCAATACTCAGCATGACACGTGGAATTTGAATTTAATACATTGAAAATGCTGCAGAAAAGTAGAGATTTTCTCCTATAAATAGGATTGAATTCGAAATCCTTGTAACTCTTGCTACAGACTTCAGGATTTGATCCTGTGAGTTACTGGGAACAATTGCAAGAAAGCCGAAACAATATTAGAATAAGTTTAACGAAGGTATAATTTGACAGTGAGAGTCAGGGATTAGATTACTCAGGAATGATATTTCTTGAGTTATCCCGATGAAATCACATACTCTGTAGTTTCTGTTCTTGATTTAGAACTGGAGTTTTATGTGTCGATCCATCACAGGTAGTGGATCTTTTATGTTTGCATGATATTGCATAAAGAGAATATGAATTGATTCTAATGCCCAGGACTGAGATGACCTGATTTTCGAAGTTGGAGTTAACTTCGATAGATGGATATCCATGTCAAGATCGGTTACGAATCTTGATGGCGTTGATGTGAAATGGAATCAATTCTGGAATGAAGAATTGAGATAGATGCATTGCATTTTAGCATTTATATATGTTGTTATGCGGTTATGTGTTCTAATGCATATATCTGTTGATTATACTGAGATGATTCTCACCGGAGTTATTCGGCTGTTGTTTTGTTTTGTGTGTGTGCTTGACAACAGGTAGGCGAGAGCTGAATTGAGTTGGGCATGGGTAGTGAGAGCTGGCTACCTAGACGAAGCGCAACAATGAAGAAGAACTTCTAGAGATATGCTGTTAGCATAGTCTTGATATAGTTAGCGTTAGGATGAAATCTGGTTTTGCTACTGCTGGTCAGCTTTTGTATTAGCAGACGTAATATGTAATAACTATTTGTACTGGTTTGTCTGTTGTAAATAAATAGTTTTTGAAGCGCCAACGTAGTTCTGTATTGTTACCCAGGATCAGCTTTTGGGACCAACTAAAAAAAATGTGCTTCCAGATTTCATCACTTAAATTCGAAGTTTAAATTAGACGCTAATTAAACGCCCATAAGATGAGATTAGAAGATTAATTGTGAGCAGAGAACCTCACAAACACTGAAGTCTGGTGTCCACGATAAACACTCCCTTCCCCTCTGTTCATCTCCCTCCAGCTTCTAACTGATCATTACCTGCACTCAATGAAAACTAGTGAGCCAAAGGCCCAGCAGGTAAAGTCTGGAAATAACGAAAGCAAATCATACAATCGTTCACTAGCTAATACATACTGGAGTCTGAAACTTTGAATACGCTTAAGAACAAGCAAGCGTAATACATAACTGTGAAGTCTGAAAAGTAAATGAAAAGCATAAAACATGAAATCAATTATGAAAAACATTTCTTTAAAACATTCGTTAGAGCTGTGATTAAAAATCACACTTGTCCGTTTACTGGTTTTCTCTTGTCTAATGATGTTCTGGAATACTTCGAAGTTTTCTGTAATGCTTGTGAAAATGAAAACCGAATAAAGATACTACTTGAATCTGTCAATTGAATCGAATAAATCTTTGAAATGATTCGGAAATGAATGAGAAATCCGAATATATTCTTTTTGTCCCAATCGAATAAGTATTGAAGAAGTAAAGGATGAAATCTGTTTTAAATGAACAGTAGAAATCTGAATCATATAGATGTATCTCAACGAAGAAGAAATAAAACAGATCTCTGTTGGTCAACCAGATGTCAATGCAACTTATACATGACGTCACCAGATCTTACCCAACTAAACGAGTAATTCAGATGTCATACTACTAATGAATAAACCAGATGTCACCTAATGAGACTGTTCCCACCAGATGTCAACGGTCAATTCAGAAGTCAACAATTTATAAAGGAACCTGCTCTATACCAGATCTCAGATATAAAAGAGAGAAATCTGAACTAAAGGAACAGGTGAAATCTGAATGAACATAAGTATTTCAACGAAGAAGAAACACCTCAGATTTCATGAACAACGATAGAAATCTGAACTTAACTTAACACGTAAACAGACCTCTATTCTTATAAATCTGTTTATCATCGAAATTCAGCAATGCTATAAGAACCAGACTTCATACTTAACCGTGTGGATAAACATGAATTATCACGGTTACCTTCTTCTGAAGAACTCAAAATATCTTACGCAATTTATGGGAAAATCGAATAAGCTACTTCGATGAATGAATCTGATGGTCCCAGAAATAGGATCACTAAGCAAATAGGAGTTCAGAAGGGGGGGGGGGGTTTGAATGAACTCCTTCGATTTTTCTATTTCAAAACTCTTTTAAAATGTTTGGATCTCAGTTTTATGCAAACTTCTCAGCCAACAATATATGTGCGGAAATAGGCTGATTGGTTTGTGAACAATGAACAATGCGCAACAGTAAATAAATGATGTATGTAAAAGATTGAGTCAAGAGTTTGTTTCTGGAAGTTCGGATATCAATATCATACGTCTCCCCTTCTTCCTCCTCGGAAGGTAGCACTAAAAGACTTTGATGTGAGTAGCCTTTCTACAAACACCCGATCCCGTAACCCGCAGCTACGAGAACTCCTAGCGCTTTACAACACTTCACGCAGACTTCGCTGCTGGTTTTTACAAGACTTGGAACGTTTTACAAACTTCTTTGAATAGACAGTTCGGTACAGACTCTATCAAATATATCAATGAGAACATGTATTTAGAGACTGTAAATATCTTCTGGTTTCAACAAAGAACAACCAGAAGATTGACTCGAATGTTTTTCTAATGAAGATCAAACGATAAGTTCTTCGAGTCTTGAGCTTTTTGAAGATATCAACGAAGTGAAAGCTCTGTAGAGATTTTGGCAGCGTTACAGCAATAGATGAATAGCGAAGTGTATCTTCTTCAACACCGCTGCTGATATTTATAGGCTTCGACTGCAACGGTCATATTAATTCTCCAAAGGAAATGAATCCCGTTTGAATTACTGCCAAAATCGTACACCGTAATTCCTGCTCCACTACAAGGTAAATTGCTCATCCACAGAGCCAATTTGTCTGCTTTCCAAATCTGTGCAAGCATGGAGAAACGGCCTCTGTACACTGTACTATTTACCCAAAATAGTACCTAACTTGTCTCCTCAATTCCAGGCAACTGTACGATCGTACAAATCTTTTTCTTATGAGCAAACGATCGTATTTGAATCACTTGAGCTTGTGCCTGAAATTACTTTGATAACCAGCACTATCTTCATCGTCGTTGTCAAGAACTTCGACTGGAAAAACGCTTGGAAGAATTCACCTGCTGATATGCATATGTGTTTTTCCATCTGCTGATTTCTTTAGCAATAAAACGATGTCGTGTCAACTTATTTAAGTGACGCCGTTTTGCTATCTTTGTAAAGCATCTGCTGGTTAACAACATGTAGCTATCTGCTGAAACAATACTTCTGCTGAAATCTCTAAGGAACTCTTCTGCTGAATTGTTCAAATCAATACACTGTCGTTCCAACTTAACCAAACGCTGTCGTTTCGCAATCTTCAACGAAAAGACTGAGCAACTGCTGATTCTCTTCAAGAATGCTTCTGCTGATTACTTCATCTGCTGATACGAAACTGTGCACTCCACGACGTCCTTCCAACTTATCAAAACGCTGTAGTTTAGCAAAACACGCTGAAGCTCAAATCGGTACCTGCTGATCGAGACAACAACATCTGCTGAATGCTCTTCAATGAAGTATCTGCTGAATCTCTCTGAATACAAATCAACCACTGAAAGCATACCAACTGCTGAATTACCACTTGAAAACACCAACTTCTGAATCTGCTACTGTAGATAGATAAACTCCTGCGACAACCGATTTTCCAATAGCAATTTGTCTTATTTTTGTTATCACCAAAACTTATAAATATTGTCCTAACAATTTCCCCCTTTTTGGTGATGACAAAACTTCAGCAGCCGAGACAAAAGATATGCAAAAATAAATTGCACACTATCTGCTGGAAAACAAATTTTATTAACCAACAAAACTGTACATAAGATGTGTACAAGAATTATCAGCAGAAAATAAAATCTAATCTCTTCTTATTCTTTTCAACGACTTTGCCTCTCTTCTTCTTCTTTCTCTGTCTCGCTCTGCTGCATCTTGTCTCTCTAATAAAGCTCTGTTGGCATCAGCATCTAGTACTGTATGAACAATGCGTCGCTGAGCCATTTCAACTCTTTGCTCAAAAGTTGGAGTCACAGCACTATCAGCAGAAAAGAAAATCTAATCTCTTCTTCTTCTTTTCAACGACTTTGCCTCTCTTCTTCTTCTTTCTCTGTCTCGCTCCGCTGCATCTTGTCTCTCTAATAAAGCTCTGTTGGCATCAGCATCTAGTACTGTATGAACAATGCTTCGCTGAGCCATTTAAACTCTTTGCTCAAAAGTTGGAGTCACAGCACTGCCTTCTTTTTGAATATTCGCAGGCTGTTGAAGTCCTCGGCTGCCACTTTCCCCCTTTTTGTCAGCACTGCCCCTATGAATATAATCAACAAGCTCACTTAGCTGGGCATGAATAACATTATGATTTTCCTGTGCTGAACTCTGGAATTCGAGAAGCTGATGGGAAAGGGCTTCCTTGGTGGCCTCAGCATCCTTTTGAATAGCATTAACGCGAGAGGCCATCATGTCCACTTTGGCATTAACAGCTTGCACTTCTTGACGCACGTCCGCAAGTCCTTGAAAGATTGAAGCATTCTGAGCGAGGACATTTTTGCGAAAGTCATTGAAGCGAATAGTGTGGACATCATCTAGAGTGCGGACTTCTTGTCGTGCTCCCTGAGATAAATTTTCTGAAAATATCTGCTTGATCCCTCAGGGAGTCACACACGCTCTTCTCGATTTTGTGCATCCTGGAAGAAATGTCACTCTGAGATACAAAAATCTGTTCTGAAAGAGTAGCTTGGAAATCGGCAAAAGAATTTTCTGAAAATATCTGCTTGATCCCTCAGGGAGTCACACACGCTCTTCTCGATTTTGTGCATCCTGGAAGAAATGTCACTCTGAGATACAAAAATCTGTTCTGAAAGAGTAGCTTGGAAATCGGCAAAAGCAGCAGAGAGATCTTGAGAAATAGGAGGTCGAGAAGACGCAGTAGCATCAAAATCTGTCTGATCAAAGCGCAGTGAATAAGAACTATCAGGAGAGATAGGAGAAGATGGACGCTGATCCAAAGAGAGCTGTACACTCGGAGCAACTGACTGAGCAATCTGTACACTACAAAAAGCCGCTCTATCCAAAGCAATAGACGAAAGAAACTCTGAAATATCGGCTGTATATAAACTGCTAAACAAACTGTACTGAATCTGAATTGTGCAAAACTGAGATAAACGAAGAGTAAACACCGTCGGCTGGCGAGAGGCAAAACAAGCATCGGTCTCAACAATCTCTAAAGCTCTACAGAAGTTGATGGAGCCAACTGGTAATAATCTTCGATAAGCACAAAAATCAGTCACCTCCAAGCAAACATCCGCCCATCTCTTCTTCATCAGCCTAAAAAACACACTCATTGAAGGTAGAGTGTCATCAAATTGCCGCTGACGAGGAACTTCAGTAGAAATAACCTTCCGGGGAATTTTAACCCACTTATCATCACAAGGCTCCACCGTCCACAATCCAACAACCAAAATCATTGTCCTAATCCAGCACGACGATCGAGTATTTGAGTTGGTTCTGGCAATAACAGCGCCTCGATCGCGTGGGCTCCCTTCAAAAATTTTAGAGCAGCAGGGCTTGTTCCAGATAAGATTATGAGCTCGCGCCTCCTTCGCCAATTCCTCCAAGAAATAAAGATAGAGGTCCGAAAGCAGCTCAATTACTTGAATATCAACAGCCGAAGAGCCTTGACCAGGAACAAAGTTTGCCCTCCATGCTTCCAAAAACTTCCACACCAAAACTGTTCTATACTTGAGCAGAATATAAAATTTTCGCTGAATAGCAACCTGAGGAGACTCGGTTTCTCCCCAGTGCAAAACCTGCTCTTCCTTTCTATACATCTCTTCAAAATTGATCGTAGCCAGTTTCTTCAGGCTGAAAGAATGAAAGAATGTAGCGACCTCATCAATTACCTGTGCCCGCAAACTCACAAGCAGGTCGATGTCTGCACAAATCAAAGAATAATGCTCCTTAGCAGGATTGCCCTTAACAGGGTCTTTCTCCATCAAAATTTGCTTCCCTTTATCATTGACAGGAATACGAGGAAGACTTTGTAGAAACCAGGTCAATTTATTGACGCCTGGAATCTTTATTGATTTGCCCATTGTAATCTTAGTAACTTCCATGCAGGAGGAGGGCAGAGGAATATCAACTGGAATTGTCAAAAGAATATCATCCAGCGACATTTGCTCATCAGCACTGAGCATGTCTTCAGCAGAGATTGGGGCCACAAATTCCTGGACCTGCTGATCGCCATCAGCAGGGGCAACATCCACAGTTGCTATGTCTTCATCAATGTCACTCGCAGTGACCACTGGACGTTCAGCCTCCCATTGCTTAACGAGATCGTCGTAAGGAAGATCAAACCAATGCTTTTCCTCAGAGACTGCTGGTTGAGCTGTATCAGTAGGTGCATCAGCTGCTCGAGTTTCATCGAGCACCTGCTGAATTATCAAATCCACAGCATCAGCAGATGAGCATCTAGGCTCCTCAACATCTAAAGGCTCCGCTACCTGCTGAATGGGTAGAGCCTCTTCTGCGACCGCTACCAACTCCATGGTAGAAATAGAAGAAATAGATTTCTTCTTGACAGTCCTCTTCCTCTTAGGGACTGCTGCGCCAACATCAGCAGCAGGTCTCTTCTTTGAGACAACCCGTTGCTTAACTGCCCCAGTGACTTCTTCAGCTCCGTCTCGATCATTAACGGAAACAAAACGCGAACAGTCTGTTGGGGATCCGGATCCGCCCCCGGCAGGCAGCGGAAGAACGATAAACAGAAACCGGAGTGATCAATACGAAAAAATTAACATCTACGACATTCATAGGATGTTTAGTATG
>KV013964.1:27166-42365 GCA_001598015.1 Dorcoceras hygrometricum
GATGACATTCTACTCATTGGGAATGATGTAGGAATGTTGCAGTCAACTAAAGTATGGTTGTCTAGTAGATTTTCGATGAAGGACATGGGTGAAGCATGCTATATTCTTGGAATACAGATCTATCGGGATAGATCTAAACGGATGCTCGGACTCACCCAAGCTACCTATATCGATACCATACTTAAGAGGTTCTCTATGGAAGAGTCCAAGAGAGGACACCTACCTATGTGCCACGGGGTCACTCTATCTAAGTCTATGTGTCCAAAGACTGATGAGGAGATAGAGAGTATGACACGTGTGCCATATGCCTCGGCAATAGGCAGTATTATGTATGGCATGATCACAACTAGACCGGATGTCGCATATGCTCTGAGTGTCACGAGCCGCTACCAGGCCAACCCCGGCCAATTACATTGGAAGGCTGTGAAGGATATTCTTAAGTACTTACGAAGGAATAAGAATATGTTCATGGTCTATGGGGGTGGTGAACTGAAACTGGAAGGCTATACTGATTGTAGCTTCCAGTGTGACGTGGATGATTCGAAGTCTACCTCTGGATTTGTATTCATGCTCAATGGTGGTGCTGTCTCTTGGAAGAGTTCCAAGCAAGACACCATCGCGGATTCAACCACTGAGGCTGAGTACATCGCAGCATCAGCTGCTGCTAAGGAGACGTTTTGGATATGGAATTTCGTCCAAGAGTTGGGCGTCATTCCTAATGGAGTTGGTCCAGTCCCGGTGTACTGCGACAACACGGGTGCCGTTGTGCAAGCAAAGGAGCCTAGGTCTCACCAAAGATCCAAACATATACTGAGGAAATACCACATAATCCGGGATATTGTGGCTAGAGGTGACATAGCAATTGAGAGAGTCGCCTCTGCGGACAACATTGCTGATCCACTTACGAAACCCTTGCCAGGACCGTTGTTTGAAAAACATCGCGAAACAAAGGGACTGCGTCTGATGAGTAGTTGGCTTTAGGGAAAGTGGGTGATTGTTAGAGTAGATGCCCAACTAGCCAACTTGTGGCGTGTGGGTTTATAGACTCTTGTATGAAACGATCTTTATATATGATATTCGCATTTATTTATGGCATTCTTTATCTTCATTATGTTTATATAATGTTAACAATTGTGTTGGATAAAGACCTAGAATGCACCATAGTGTATGTTAGATGTGATAGTGGGTATGACGGCTATCATGAAACACATCTAATAGTCACTGTGTATTCTGAATTAGTTCCTAGTCGATTGGGCCGTCAAAATGAGGATAAGGCCTCCCGAGCTTGAGACTAGTATCTGCAATGTGAAGTACCATGTTTCATTGGTAGGGAACATTGTGATGTTCTGAGCATGCAGATAGATAGTGACCTGGTGATCTATCGAACTACCCTCGTTCGGACTTTCCAAGTGGTTACCATTTGTCGAGTGGATAAGTCTGAGGTCTTGGTTGTACTGATTAGTCCTCATGACTCGAAACGTCATTGAGACTCTACATGATAGGCGTCTCATTTTGACCCGTTTTCCGACTCACTTGGTGTCATTAGGCGGCGGGATTGGGTGAGACCCCGATACATGTAGGAGTCGATGCTTCGTTGTCGAGGATTCACCGCTCGCTTACATGCGTGGATATCTTATGCTATCTGAGGGGATAATAGTGTATAAATATCTGGCCAGAGTACTAGAAGTGTTTTAGGTAAATGGGTTTACCTAGTTACACTCGCCATGTCACTATTCGATCTCCAAGACGTTTTCCGACTCACTTGGTGTCATTAGGCGGCGGGATTGGGTGAGACCCCGATACATGTAGGAGTCGATGCTTCGTTGTCGAGGATTCACCGCTCGCTTACATGCGTGGATATCTTATGCTATCTGAGGGGATAATAGTGTATAAATATCTGGCCAGAGTACTAGAAGTGTTTTAGGTAAATGGGTTTACCTAGTTACACTCGCCATGTCACTATTCGATCTCCAAGATGTATGCATAGCTATCGGATCTCTAGCGACTCTCGATTTACCAATGGTCGTTGATCTGATCGGGTATATGGATTGAAAGGACCGTACTGTACGCTAACCACGACCAACTGGTTCTTGCAGGCACTATCAGTGATACCTAGGGGATCATGGCGCGTTGTTTCTAGGCTTTACCATGATCCGTTGGGCAAGTCCGAAATTGTGATTTCGGAGCCGCAATTGTTGTGGGCCCACGGCTAGCTGTATCCCTGAACCATTGAGGGTCACACAAGTACTGGATTCGTGATTCTCGCACGGAAACTCAGCTCAACGTGTTGAGCATAGGAGGAGGATTTTAGGGAGTGCGACTTCCTAAAATTCAACAGGGGTCAAATCGTGATTTCCCGCTGTTGAGGGGCAAAAAGGTTATTTTGGACTAGTTATCTGAAAAATTGTTTCTCACATCATAATACTCAGTTTTGAAAACTGAGCCGATCGGTCCGATGAGATCGACGATAGGAGTTATGACTTCCTAAAATTCAACAGGGGTCAAATCGTGATTTCCCGCTGTTGAGGGGCAAAAAGGTTATTTTGGACTAGTTATCTGAAAAATTGTTTCTCACATCATAATACTCAGTTTTGAAAACTGAGCCGATCGGTCCGATGAGATCGACGATAGGAGTTATGATTAAACCGCAGTGGTTTAAATGAACCGAATGTTCATATGGACCTGGGTATGACCCAAGTCCAATGGGCCGGTTCAAGCCCATCTACCAACTTAATTTAATTAAGATGATTAGGGCTTTTGATAACACTTGCATCATAACCTAAACCTAGCTCAAAAATAGCCGCCCCCTCTCCCACACACGCCTCACGCCGCCGCCGCCCACCCGCCGCCGCCGCCCACCCGCCGTCTTCGCCCGGTTTTCGCGTGATCGGACTTGTTTCGATCACTGCATCGAGGAGAATACGTTCATGATAAAATCCATCAGCTTTCTAGTGCAGGATTATTGGAGGAAGATCGATTCCGGTCGTGGACCTGATTGACGATCTACCGCCGCCTACCGACAAAAGCCAGTTTCCCTGTGATTCTGGTTGGAGCCAGGCGCCTAGACGCCAGCAAGGTAACACCCCAAAAATCATCCTATGAATGGTTTATAGTATTGATTTTATTGTATTGAACGTATCCCGGCGCTTAATTTTAAACTTCTGATGCGCCGCCGGAAGACGGGTTCCGGATCCGCCACCCCTATTCCAACATTACCCAGAATAGTACAGATAATGTTCCCTCAATTAATGGCATATGTATGATTCAATCTCCGCCCTTGATTTCTTCTGATATGAACGATTGAATCGATTCATAGTTTGCACAACAGCTGATGGCTTGAAAAATTGAAAGAATACATCGGCTGATTACTTCATCTCCTGATAATATGCATCAACTAATCGCTTGAAATATTTCACTTTAAAAAGTATCGGCTGGTCCAAGATCACTGTAGCTATCTGCTGGTTTCCCTTAGGAGATGTACCTGCTGGTTATCACCATCGCAAAAACCATCGACTGAATCATAGCACGAAGGCAAAACGCTGTCGTATCCATTTATCCAAACGACATTGTTTAACTACCACTAACATTAAGTTCCATCGGCTGGTTAAACAATCCACTGTAGCTCTCGACTGGTAATTACACTGATACTGTCGACTGATAATATAAACCATCGATTGATTTTTAGCTCTAGTTCAAACGCTGTCGTTTTAACTTATTCGAACGACATCGTTTTGCTATCGCTAACGTCAAGTACCATCGACTGGTCAATCGAACTACTGTAGCTATCTGCTGATTCTTCTGAAAAGGTGTATCTGCTGAAGTACCAGCGGATGAATATACGCAAACACCAACGGCTGAATTTTACCGTTAGTCCAAGACGCCGTCGTTTCATCTTAAACAAACGCTGTCATTTTACAATCCTTAACGAAACACGCTATCTCTCAAATGCTTGCGCCTGCTGATTACCCTGGAAGAATTCACCTGCTCATTTTTAACCATCTGCTGATTTCCTCTGAATAAACATCCTGCTGAAATCAACTTATCGACTGATAATATCACCAACTGGTCCACTGTAGCTTACGACTGATAGTTCCAACTGCTGAATTAATAACCATCGGCTGAAAATACCATCTACTGAAAATCAACCCGTCAACTGAAAATGTTCTCCTGTTAATTGCAACGGCTGAGTTTCCAGTAGCAACTAGTCTTATTTTGTTATCACCAAAACTAATAAATTTTATCCTAACAATATGTTTACACTAGAAGACATTGTTAATGCTCTTAATAAAATGGTCTATGAATACAAAAAGCTACCTCAGACATTCGAGTGTGTTAAAGCTAAAAACGAGTGTCTGAAAGATAAGTCAGATGATGCAAGATGTTTACAACTTGAAGATTCATAAAGTCTAAAGACTGAGTTAATTAATGTGAGAACCTGAAATTTCTAACATACTATTAAATTAGATTATTATTTTCTCATGTATTTTATTTTGCATGAATAATCAAGATCTTAAATTTTAAATTAAGTCCCACCATAAGTAGCCATTATGTAGCCAAATAGTGCCTAATTATGACCATAAAGTGGTGTTTAATGGTAAAAAAGGTGACCCTTCAATTTCCCCAAACACTCACCCCTTATTCTTCCAGCCAGAGAATAATGAAGCACATATTGAAGAAGATGAACAAGACAAGTTTTAAGGCTGGTGAAAACTTATTTAATTCTTGTTCTTTCGCTTTCGCATTTATGTTATTCAAGTTGTAAAGACAATCATTTCGATTATGTAATAGAATGGTTTTGTGTTGCACTACGAGGCTTGATGTTTTGTAATGAATAATTACTAAGCATCGCCGGTGTTCACGTCCAGGCCCGTTCTCGGGGCGCGACATTTTAGTGGTATCAGAGCTAACCAGGTTCATAATCTGGCTAGGAAGTTCGAGCAGAAAGATTTCAAATTGCACCCGAAGGAATAATTTTTAGAGAAAGATCATCTTTATTCGGAAAGTTAAGTTTCTTCCTCAAAGTGATTTTTTACGGAAATCTCAACTTTATTCAAACATTCATATCTCTGCTGAAATTTCAATTTGATCCGGAAATTTAAATTTTTCCAACTTTCCTATTCATCCGCAAAGTTCATTTCATCTGATTTTTCTGATTTCATTTGGAAAGTTCAGTTCCATCCGAAATTTTTGGTGTCATCCGATTATTTTTGGAATCTTTTACCTTTTTCAGGAAAATTTTTCTTTATTTGTAAATGTTCTATTCCATCATCTGGAATTCATAATATTCTTCATCGATAAATATTTTCTTAATCCTCATAAACTTTTAGTTCACCTTCTAGATTTCTTTGATCTGTTTGAGTTAGTTTCTCTAGAAGAATTTCCTTACCAGATTGAGTTTTTTTTCATTCATTTGCTCGACCATAATATATTTATTCAGGTCAACAAATCCTTAGAGCTTACCTCCATGAAATAAAATGGAAATCCCCTATTGTCATTTCATCATCACTTATTTCATAAGATGACTCCTTCTGCTTCCCGTACGCATTTACAACCACCATTCATATGAAGAAGATAACATTTAACAATCAAATCAAGTGATCCGTCTCCCTAAACCAAGCATATACGCAAACCGGCTACCATCAAAGAGGAGTGGGAGATCAGAGTTAACCACATCCATCGGTATATAATACGAGAACTCAAGTTTCGAGGACGAAACTTCTATTAAGTTGGGGAGGATGTGAGAACCTGAAATTTCTAACATGTAATTCAATTAGATTATTATTTTATCATATTGAAGAAGATGAACAAGACAAGTTTTAAGGCTGGTGAAGACTTATTTAATTCTTGTTCTTTCGCTTCTGCATTTATGTTATTCAAGTTGTAAAGACAATCATTTTGATTATGTAATAGATTGGTTTTGAGTTTCACTATGAGGCTTGATGTTTTGTAATGAATAGTTATTAAGCATCGTCGGTGTTCACGTCCAGGCCCGTTCTCGTGGCGTGACATTTTAGTGGTATCAGAGCTAACCAGGTTCATAATCCGGCTGGGAAGTTCGAGCAGAAAGAGTTCGGATTGCACCCGAAGGAATAATTTTTAGAGAAAGATCATCTTTATTCGGAAAGTTAAGTTTCTTCTTCAAATTATTTTTTTACGGAAATCTCAACTTTATTCAAACATTAATATCTCTGCTGAAATTTCAATTTGATCCGGAAATTTCAATTTTTCCAACTTTCCTATTCCTCCGCAAAGTTCATTTCATCCGATTTTTCTGATTTCATTCGAAAAGTTCAGTTCCATCCGAAAACTTTTGGTGTCATCCGATTTTTTTTGGAATCTTTTACCTTTTTCCGGAAAATTTTCCTTTATTCGAAAATCTTATATTCCATCCTCTAGAATTCATAATACTCTTCATCGATAAATATTTTCTTAATCTTGATAACTTTTAGTTCACCATCTAGATTTCTTTGATCAGTTTGAGTTAGTTTCTCTAGAAGAATTTCCTTACCAGATTGAGTTTTTTTTCATTCATTTGCTCGACCATAATCTATTTCTTCAGGTCAACAAATCCTTACAGCTTACCTCCATGAAATAATATGGAAATCCCCTATTGTCATTTCATCATTACTTATTTCATAAGATGACTCCTTCTGCTTCCCGTACCCATGCTACAACCACCATTAATATGAAGCAGATAACATTTAACAATCAAATCGAGTGATTCGTCTCCCTAAACAAAGCATATACACAAAAAGGCTACCATCAAAGATGAGTGGGAGATCAGAGTTAACCACATCCATCGGGAGATAATACGAGAACTCAAGTTTCGAGGACGAAACTTCTATTAAGGTGGGGAGGATCTGAGAACCTGAAATTTCTAACATGCTATTCAATTAGATTAATTTTCTATAATGTATTTTATTCTCAGTGAATAATCAAGATATTAAATTATAAATTAAGGCTCACTGTAGCCAAGTAATGCCTAATTATGACCATAAAGTGGTGTTTAATGGTCATAAAAATGTGACCCTTCAAATTCCCCAAACACTCACCCTTTATTTTTCCACCCAGATAAGAATGAAGAACAGATTGAATAAGATGAACAAGAAAAAGTTTTAAGGCTGGTGAATACTTATTTAATTCTTGTTCTTTCGCTTCCGCATTTATGTTATCCAAGTTGCAATGACAATCATTTTGATTATGTCATAGACTGGTTTTGAGTTGCACTACGAGGCTTGGTGTTTTGTAATGAATAATTATTGAGTATCACTGGTGTTCACGTCCAGGCCCATTCTCGGGATGTGACTAGTAAGCCAAAAAGAAAACACAGTATGAATATTTGAGATCCAAGTATAATGAGATCACGTCTGAAAAAATAGACTAAATTTGGTGATGAGCTCTTGTAAAAAATCTTCTATTTCACTAGGCAAGCTTCATGAGGTCCAGAAACCATTAATGATAGAACTGGACTGGGATTCAGCTTTGGCGAGAGAAGCTCTAGTGATATTAGTACTCAATCATATCTGACAGATTATAAGCTCACAGGAATGAGTTTTGTCAAAGCCAGTATGATACATGATACTTTTGAATCGGTTCAGTAAGATGACCAAATTATGTCTGCTGAACTAGAAGGGAAAGTCTGGTATAGGATATGTTGAGCCTGAGAACTCCAAGCCTAGCTGGCTAAGAACATATTAGACAAGGACCGAGCTAGAGCTGGTTCACGGTCATCTTATCTGCACCAGCAAAGGCGTAGCTCAATGAAGGTAAGGACGCATAATAGAGCATACAACTCAGACGAGATCTGGATGGTCAAAGTACAGAACAAAGATTCAAAAGATCACCCTAGTGGACACATACACGAGAAAAACTGTCAACTTAATTCAAGTATGGGTCCCGAAAGGGTTAATCCGATCTGGACCCAAGTGAAATTGGGTACCAAAGCTTGTTTTCTGATTGCAGTTTTTAAGAAGTCTAAATGGTATCTGGACATTGGCTGTTCCAGACATATGAATGGAAATTACAAACTGCTACCGGACATCAAATACTCTAGAGGACCAAAGATTTTCTTCGGTGATAACACTCAACAGGTGAAACTATGGGCAAGGGTAAGATTGCCCATGGTAACATAGTTATAAATGACGTGCTACTTGTCGAGAATCGGTGCTATAATCTGATAAGCAGTAGTCATTAATGTGATCATGAGTATGTGGTTAACTCTCACAAACACACATGCACAGTTTAGAATGCAGCTGGTATGACCGTATTAATAGGATACAGATCAGGCAATACTTATAAAGTGAACTGGTCAGAAAAACTGGTGACTGGACCTACTTGTTGGTTGCAAATTCATCTAAAGCATGGTTGTGGCATAAACACATGAATTATACAAATTTAAAAACCATAGCCAGTCTGTGCAAGCAAGATTTGTTTACCGTTTTGCCCAAGATCGATTTTACAAAAGAAATTTTGTTCATCCTGTCAGCTTGAAAAGCAAGTCCGATCCACTTTTAAGAACAAGGGTTGTAACTCTTCGTCCTGGAGCGTGGAGCTGTTGCACAAAGACTTATTTGGTCCTGTCCAGATATCCAGCTTAGGGGGAACAAAGTATACACTTGTGATTGTTGATGATTACTCCAGATTTACTTGGGTAATATTTTTAAAATCAAAGGATCCGACCATGGACCAGCTGATCAAAATTTTAAACCATCTTCAAAATGAAAAATCTTCTTCTATTGATCGGATTAGGAGCGATCGTGGTACTGAGTTTTTAAATAAAACTTTATCCTCCCATATTGAACACAAGAGAATCAGGCACGAGTTGTCTGCGGCTAGATCTCCTCAACAGAATGGGCTCGCTGAACGCCATAACCGTACTTTAAAATAAGCCGCAAGAACTATGCTTGTAGATTCCGGTATTTCTCAAAAAGTTTGGGTTGAAGTGGTGAACACTGCTTGATTACACAGAACAAATCAATGATTAACAAGAAGTAGCAAAAGACACCGTATGAGATCTGGAATGGAAAACAACCAAAAATTGCTTATTTTAAAGTTTTTGGTTGTCGCTGTTTCATTCATAAAAAAGGTAAAATGTATTTAACTGCTTTTGATGCTCGATTTGACATTCATATAATTCTTGGTTATTCTGCTTTTAGCAAAGCTTATCTTGTGTTCGACAATAGAACGCTGACAGTTGAAGAGTCAGTTCACGTTAAATTTGATGAATCTAGTTTTTCTTCGAATTCTATTGCGTCTCTTAATGATATTAGCAATAGATTATAAGCTACTAATGTCAGGCCTCGTGAAAAAACACAGATTTTAACCACTCAAACAATAGCGGAACAACTTAAAATAGTGGCTAAAATTTTTCTTTTGGCCTGACGGAAAGATAGCATAATTTACAATACAACAATACTCAAAATATCCCAGTTTACAAAGACTACACACGGCTAAGACCCATAGTACAACAGTACAGCATGCATCAAGCACCAATCATCAACACTCAACTGAATAAAATAGAGCACAGGGCATCCCTCGGCTAACAGTACTGATACATATATGTTATACGCTAATTGGGACACTCCAACCACCTCCTGGGGCACCTGCAGCTGGGTCAACTCCACGACCAGCTGAGTAACCATGATAACCTGAAAACACACACAGGCAAACAACACCAGCCCCAGAGGGACACAGGGTCAAACCCCAGTATGGAGAGTAGCATAAAACAGCTAACGGAAAGCAACATGAACAGCTGAGCACAAACAGAAGGCTACAACCAAATGGCAGGGAGCCAGAATCTCAAAGCTGATCAAAGACAGATAGCAACGGATAACAGTGGCCACGAGGTGTGTGAGCATATGGGAGCTACCCACTCGTCTCCAACACACATCACCAGATGCAAAACATAGCTCAACCCGTTGTTGCCCAACTCATGAGGTTTGGGAGCTACCCACTCCGCTCATAGTGGCTAACATATCCCAACTGGGAGATGAGGTATACGGGAGTTACCTGCTCGTCCTCACAGGCATCCTGCTACGCACAGATCAATAAACATGCACGACAAAACAGATCTGAGCTCAATGTGATAAATGCATGTATGCAACAGATAAAATGTCCAACACATAACATATATAACGATGCAAGGCATACAGCAGCAAGCATAATCACCCATGCTCAAACCAAAGCTTTAAAACAAGCTCACATCCGTACCTCAAGTCTTCTGAGCTATAATTACCACAAAGCAGACCCTAGTAACACAGATCACACATCTGTTAAGACAAACACAGATACTAGCTCAGGGACAGTAGCACAGAAACTACGAATTGGGAGCTACGAGCTCAACCAAATCTGTCCTACCCTTCTAGAACAACAGAAGGCTCTAAACAAGCACAAGGTAGGATCTTTACACTTACCCAACAAGCTACCTGAACGGCAGAAGTAAATCCGACGCTTATGCTAACAGACTACAGAAGGGAGATGTCTCTCGATCCACTTCCAGCTTAATGCAAGCTTCAACAAGCAGTACCAAATGAAGCGTCTTGGCAAGAGGAGTTCAGCGCTAGCACTCTTACTTCAACCAGAACTTTCTACCGCCGACAATCGGAGAAGATAAGGCTCGGTGAACAGTATCTAGGGTATCAAGCTATCGGGAAAATAAGTGTCGGGGAACAATAAAGGGAAACGAAGACCAAGTCCTGTTAAATGAAACTCAAATCTGCTCAAATCCGATGAACAGTTCCCACAGACAACTTATGTCTCAAAGATGATTTCCCACTCGAATCTGAATCGCACATGAGATATGACTCTACGTCAAAGCAAATCCTGACTTAACCAAACGTCGTACAGAGTCCACTCTCGCATCTGGACACGTCACCCGCTACTCAAATCTGAAATGCTAACCAGCAACTCATCGCAACACTCAGATTCTATCGAAATCTGACGACCAACGCCACATGAATCTGAATCTCGTCCGCTAAACCAAAACATTGTAGTTCCAACTAATCCAAACGACGTATTCTCTCTACCCGCTACAGAAACATACTAGCGTACTCAAATCTACTCAACGATACCAGATTCCATCACTACTACTAAGCGCAATCACCCAGCGCTGACCAACAATCACATCTGATCAGTTCCCGTGGAAATTCTCCAACTCTTCAGATCTGTTTCAAGGATTTAAACGGACCCTATAACTTCGCCAAGCATACCAACTTCACATCTGGCTCATCCCAGTTCTGTTCAAGCCAAATCTGGTCTATGTTAAACCCGATTAATTAACTCAATTAATCCAATCAAATTTTGGGTCTCACATCTCTCCCCCACTAAAATAGGATTTCGTCCTCGAAATCAAACAAAAACTCTAGATCAAGAGTTCAAGATAACTGGGAAAACAACCACAAGCAAACATCTACAGGGAAACAACAAGAAATCAACTAGCTACTGGAATCCGATACTTACACTTACTCAAACAGATGCGGCCACTCACGTTGCATCTTCTCTTCCAGTTCCCACGTAGCTTCTTCTCTACCATGTTTGCTCCACTGGACCATCACCAAAGGAATGGTCTTATTCCTCAGCTGTTTCTCTTTTCTATCCAAGATCTGCAAGGGATATTCTACATAACTCAAAGTCCGATCAAGCTCTACCTCGTCAGTTCTCAACACATGCGACGGATCTGGCTCATACTTCCTCAACATAGACACATTAAACACATCATGTAAGGAGGACAAATCTGGCGGCAACAACAGCCGATAAGCCAAAGGACCAATTTTCTCTAAGATCTCATACGATCCAATATAAAGAGGAGCTAACTTTTCCTTGAGACCAAATCTCATAACACTGCCGAAAGGAGAAACTTTCAGGAAAACCAAATCACAAACCTGAAATTATAAAGGCCTACGCCTCTTATTCGCATAACTGGCTTGGAAATGTTGTGCAGCTTTCATTCGCTGATGAATCAGATCCACTTGATCTCTCATCTGCTGCACAAATTCTGGAGAAGACAGCTGCTTCTCCCCCACTTCTTCCCAACAGACAGGCGATCTACACTTCCTACCAAACAAAGTTTCGAATGGTGCCATACCAATCGTGACCTGATTGCTGTTATTATAAGAAAAATCAACCAATGACAATGAATTTTGCCACCTACCACTAAAATCCAACACAACAGCTGTGAGACCTGGATTTGTAATTGAGATTCATCGTTGGAATGAATTGATAAATAGAGGTTCTGCTGGTTTAAGATCTCTATTTGAGTGTTGGGTTGCATTTTCGGGTTCCATTTCGTATGTTGAACAATTCTGGATGCTTTCGTGTTTTTGGGTTTTGAGGCAAAAGCTGGTTTTGTGAGCCAGCAGCTGGTCGGTGGCGAAAACCAGTCGAAGCGCGTTTTGTAATGCAGCAGATGCGTTAGTGAATTGTGTTGTGGTCGCTGGTGAAGAGACCAGTCGAGAGTTTAGTAGCGTGTTTTGTGTTGAGCGCTATATGTTGTCGTTTTGCGAGGAGTTGTTGCGTCTGGATGATCAGTCGAGAGCAATGGTCAACGCGGGTCAAAGTTTTGTAGCTTGCGACTGGTTGTGTTTCGTATCTTGCGACTGGTGGTGCCTGCGACTGGTATTTCACGAAAGCTAGCGACTGGATGACGTCAGTTGTGCGACGCCGTTTTGATTAGTTGCAACGCTGCGTTTTGTATGTTGCAGCTGGTTTTGCGTCTGGATGATCAGTCGAGAGCAATGGTCAACGCGGGTCAAAGTTTTGTAGCTTGCGACTGGTTTTGTTTCGTATCTTGCGACTGGTGGTGCCTGCGACTGGTATTTCACGAAAGCTAGCGACTGGATGACGTCAGTTGTGCGACGCCGTTTTGTTTAGTTGCAACGCTGCGTTTTGTATGTTGCAGCTGGTTAAGCTTTTGTATTTTTGAACCAGCGTCTGGTTGTCCAGCTGCGAGAGATTGTTCGCTACTGTAGCTTGCAGCTGGTGGTGGTTACTGTAGCTAGCGACTGGATGGCGTAGGCTATGCGTCGTCGTTTTGTTTAGCGTGGTTTGAGATTTCAGCAGCTGGTTTCTTTGCATCTGCTGATTAGTTGGTACCTGCTGGTTTGGGAAATTGTTGGTACCTGCTGATTTTGTCGGTGGACAATTGATTGTGTAGATTTCAGCAGTAGCAAGTTGTATTTATAGGAAGACTTGGTCTTCTATTTGTGATATCATTTCCCATACTTAGAAAAATTTCCAGCCTTTCGTTCTGTTCACCGTAACCTTCTCCGGCCATTTCCCGTCGACTCCGATCATCGTTCTTCGCGTTCGAGGTAGCGTTGGACTCCTCTCGAAGAGCTATTTCATCCTATACCAATCTTGGAAGCTACGGTTGGGTGGGGTGAGATCGCGAAACGGCAGAAGTGTGTCCCTGTTCGTGTAGTTGCCATGCGCAGGTAGTTCCTCGATTTTAATCGTTGAGATCTTACCTCTAGTTGTTGTTTAAGCTTCCTGTTAAGATGTTATAGGAGGGAAATTAGCTGGTTGAGTTGTAGCTCCCAGCCGTGCGTTTTTAGCTTGGCCGTGAGCTTCTGTGTGAATTTCTGAGATCTGTGTGTCGTATATTTGAGCAGGTTGAACCAGATCTCTTGGGAATCCTTGTGGTAATTGTTGCTCAGTATAAGGTACGGATCTTGAGCTTGTATTTCAGCGTAGAACGTGTCTTGGATGATTGTAGTTGCTGGTATGTGGAATGGCTGTGCCCGCTGGTTGTGTCCTGTTGAGGATTCTGTATGCTATTTGTGTATTTGCTGCGTTGCATATGTTTATATGCCTGTATTCCAGCATGTTGCATACACGCATGGTATTCCTGCTTCCAGTTTTGGTAGTCTTTGTACCTTGTTGTTGTTTCTTACCAGGATGTGAGGGCGAGCGTCAATACCGCACTCTCATCTCCCTGCTGGGATCGTAGCCACCATGCGCCGAGTGGTTAACTACCACAGTTCATGGGCGAGGCAACAGCAGGTTGAGTTATTTGATGCATCTGGTAAGTGGGGGTAGTGTCATGGCGAGTGGCTTACTACCACACTGTGAACACACCCCGTGGCCACTGTATGTTGTTGGTAATTCTTGGAGCTATGTTTGAGTTCCTTAGCTCCCTTGTGGGTCGAGCTTTCCGTTGTTCTTCGGCGTCTCATGCATAGCATCTGCATTTCATTACTTGCTGTTTATTGATGTTTTATTGTTGCTCTTCGTACTGGGGTTTGACCCCATGTCCCTCCGGGGCTTGGTTTGTTTCTTTGTTGCTTTGTTTTCAGGAAACCCAGGTTCTACAGCTGGTCGTGGTTTTAACCCAGCTGGTGGTGCCCCAGGAGGTGGCTAGCGTGTCCCAGCAGCATATTGTTGGGATCCGGATCACGCCCCCCGGCGAGGCAGCGGAAGAACAGAAAAACAGGTGCCGGGAGATGATCAATACGATATAATACACAATTCTATGACATTCATAGGATGTTTAGGTGACTACCTTGCTAGCAACTCGTGCTTGGCTTCGACCGGTTTCGTAAAGAAAACGGCACTTCACGGTAGACTGCGTTAGATAACGCCAATCAGGTCCACGACCGGAGGCTAGATTCCTTCGTCAGCCTGCACTAGAAGAGCTGATGAGATCTACGCGGACGGATTCTCCTCGTCAAATTTGGCCGGAACAAATTCCGGCGAAGAGGCGGCGGCGGCGGCGACGGCTGGCGGCGGTGGCAGAGGCTCTTTGAGAGAGAGGGGGGTCGGCTACTCTAGCTATTAGGTTAGGGTTTTCAAGTTATAAGTCAAGTCTAAGTCTAATTAAATAGACTTAATGATGACTTGGACCGGCCCAACGGGCCCGGGTCCAACGGGTGAACATTCGGTTCAACCCTACCACCGTGACTTCATCGTAATTCCGATCGCCGATCAGATTGGACGGATCGATTCAGTTTCCAAAAATATACTATTATCTGAAAAACTATTTTTCAGAAGCCCAGTGCAAAATGACCGTTTTGCCCCTCAACATCGGCAAATCCCGTTTTGACCCCCGTTGACTTTTAGGAAGTCGCACTCCCCAAAATCCACTTCTCATGCTCAACACATTGAGCTCAATATCCATGCGGGAATCTCGAATCCAGTACTTGTGTGACCCTCAATGGTTCAGGGATACAGCTAGCCGTGGACCCACAACCATTGCGGCTCCGGA
>KV013964.1:51072-78730 GCA_001598015.1 Dorcoceras hygrometricum
GAACATCACAATGTTCCCTACCAATGAAACATGGTACTTTGCATCGCAGATACTAGTCTCGAACTCGGGCGGCCTTATCCTCATTTTGACGGCCCAATCGACTAGGAACATGTTCAGAATACACAGCGACTGTTAGATGTGTTTCATGATAGCCGTCATACCCACTATCACATCCAACATACGCTTTAGTGCATTCTAGGTCTTTACTCAACGCAATTGTAAATAATCATACACACAATGAAAGTAAAGAATGCCATATAAACAAATGCGAATATCATATATAAAGATTGTCATATACAAGAGTCTATAAACCCACACGCCACAAGTTGGCTAGTTGGACATCTACTCTAACACATATAGCATACTTATATATATGTATCAGTTAGCCAGGGGGATGCCCTGCGCTTTGTTGTTGTACCCGTAGGGGAGTATGATACATGTTAGAATTATGTATGCTTTATTTTTGGGTGTTTTATGAATTGAGAAACTTATTTTAAGTATCGTTGTATTTTAAATTATATGTTTAAAACCGTCGGGCCAAAAAGCGAAAATTTTATCGACTTTTTGATAGCTTACACATGTGTTTATCTGTTGTGAGCACGAGGCCTGACAACAGCTCTCAACATATCTTCTAAAATCTGGATAGTTCTCTCAGATTGGCCATCTATCTGGGGATGATACGTTGTGCTCATAGCTAATCTAGTACCCAAAGCTGTTTGCAAACTCTTCCAAAACATGGAAGTAAACCTCGGATCATGATCCGAAACAATAGAAACAGGCACACCATGCAAACGCACCACAAAATCTAAGTTCAGCTCCGCCATATTCTTCAAAGAACGTCATGCTATAGGGAATGAAGTGTGCAGACTTCAACAACCTATCGATTACAACCCACACATCATCACAACCTCTGCTGGAACGAGGCTAATGGGTCACAAAATCCATAGCAATGTGCTCCCAATTCCACTGGGGCACCTCTAAGCTCTGTAACAAACCACCAGGTCTCATCCTTTCAGCCTTGACTAGCTGACAATTCAAACAACAGGCTACAAAATCAGCAACATCGCTCTTTAAACCTGCCCACCATTAATGCTGCTTCAAGGTAGGATACATCTTCCTTGCACCAGGATGGACACTAAATCTACTGCAGTGCGCTTCTCTCAAGATCTTCTCCTTCAAATTAACCAGATTTGGCACACGAATCTGCAACGAAACCTCAAACAACCATCATATGAGACAGAATAATCCTCCAACTGACCAAATCTCACCTTCAGCTTCAACTCATGGATAGATGGATCGGTTCTCTAAGCTTCTCTTATGCTCGTAACAATCTGTGGCTCAACTTGAAAAGAAGACATAACAACAAAATCCTCAGCTAGGTAAAACCGCCAACCAGTAGTGCTTAGATGCTCATGGACCTTCGAAATCTGCGACGAAGCCAGCATCGCCACTTGAGTCTTTCTGCTCAATGCATCAGCAACTACATTCATCTTCCCAGGTTGATATTGGATCTCACAATCAAAATCCTTTAGTAGCTCCATCCATCTACGTTGTCTCATGTTCAAATCTGACTGAGAAAACAAATACATAAGGCTCTTGGGGTGTGAATACACCACAAAACTGCTTGCCATACAGGTAGTGGGGCCAAATCTTCAAGGCAAAGACCACTGCTGCTAATTATAAATCATGAACTGGGTAACGAGTCTCATGCGGTTTCAACTGACAAGAGGCATACGCAATGACTCGACCATTCTGCATCAACACACAACCCAATCCATTCAAGGAAGCATCCGCATAAACCAAAAAACCACCTGAACAACACGACAAAGCTAACACAGGCGCTGAAGTTAGCTTCTCTTTTAGCAACAGAAAACTGTTCTCACACTGCTCAGTCCAAACAAACCTCTTGTCTTTCTGAGTCAACTGCGTCATTGGCTTAGCTATACTAGATAATCCCTCTATAAAACGCCTATAATAGCCAGCCAAACCCAAGAAACTACGAATCTCAGCAACATTCTTGGGGCGCTCCCAGTTAACAACAGCCTCTACCTTACTGGGATCCAAAGAAATACCTTCAACTGAAATGACATGACCCAGAAACACAACTCTATCCAACCAAAACTCGCACTTAGAGAACTAGCATACAGCTGCGAGTCTCGAAGCGTCTGAAAAACCAACTTCAAATGCTCTTTGTGTTGCATCGGAGTCTTGGATTACACCAAAATGTCATCGATAAATACAATCACAAACTGATCGATGAACTCTATAAAGACTCGATTCATCAAGTCCATGAAAAATGTGGGGGCATTCGTCAATCCAAAAGGCATAACTAAAAACTCATAGTGCCCGTACCTCAGCAGTTTTGCAACATCTTGCTCTCCAATGCGCAACTGATGGTACCCCGATAGCAGATCGATCTTAGAAAACACAGCCGAACCGTGAAGTTGATCAAACAAGTCATCGATCCTCGGCAAAGGACTCGATTCATCAAGTCCATGAAAAATGTGGGGGCATTCGTCAATCCAAAAGGCATAACTAAAAACTCATAGTGCCCGTACCTCAGCAGTTTTGCAACATCTTGCTCTCGAATGCACAACTGATGGTACCCCGATAGCAGATCGATCTTAGAAAACACAGCCGAACCGTGAAGTTGATCAAACAAGTCATCGATCCTCGGCAAAGGGTACTTATTCTTCACTGTTTCCTTATTCAACTGCCTAAAGTCGATGCACATACTCATCGACTCATCCTTCTTCTTTACAAACAAGATAGACGCTCCCCATGGGGACATGCTAGGCCTAATGAAACCCTTCTCCAGCAAGTCGCTAAGCTAAACCTTAAGCTCCCTGAACTCAGCAGGCGCTAAATGATACGTAGCTCGAGAGATCGGAGCTTCACCAGGTACCAACTCAATGCTGAAGTCTATCTCCCTCCTCGGAGTAAAACCAGGAATCTCCTCCGGAAACACATCAGGAAAATTGCGCACAACGGGAACATCACTAAGCTCTACGCACGAAGAAGAAGACGCATCTAAAGCATAGATCATAAATCCAGTGTTCTCCAACGACAACAGACTAAACATCTCCATCACAGAGACTAAAGGAATCTTCGACTGGGAAACGTGGCCATAGAATTCCACTTCTCGCTAGACTGGGGCCTAAAACGCACAACGCCATGGAAACAATCCACAATGGCCCTATAATTAGACAACACGTCCATTCCCACTATGCAATCAAAATCCCACATCACAAGCATAATCAGATTGGCTAACAACACGTTCTCACCAAATCTAAGAACACCATTCAACAAGATCTCTTGGGAGTACAGGCTCGCACCGGCAGGAGTCGCAGCAAACACAACATCACACAAAATAGTGGTATGCAAACCATGCTCAACCACAAATGCATCAGCAATAAACGAATGTGATGCTCCTGTATCAAACAACACACGTGCAGGAAAATAAAAAACAAAGCAAGTACCTGCAATAACTCCTCCTTCTGGAGTGCCCTCCGCTTGCTCCCTCGTCATGGCATTCACTTGGGCAAACCGAGGTCCTAAAAACTATGGCTGGGAAGACTGTCCAAACCGCGAAGGACAAGGCTGCTGAAACGGCCTAAACTGAGGCTCTCCCAACCTCTATTGCTGAACTGGAAAAGAATGACCTCTAGACAATCCACCTCGACTCTACGGTGGGGCGGCGGTATGCTGAGATCCAGCTAAAGGACACACTCTCGCAAAGTGTCCATACTGTCCACAGACGTTACACGAACCTCGCACACCTACACACTGTGTTGTAGGATGCCTTCCTATACACTGGCCACAAAACTCGATCTTGGAACTACCACTGCTAGAAACTACCCGAGCCAGAAGAACTAGAACCTGACTTCTTCATGAACTGACGGCCACGAGGCCTAAATCTCTGGTGTCCAGGCTGTTGGGCTACATGCTGCTGGGGTGGCTGAGACGACTGCATAGACTGGGAAGGTTGCACCCCCGGAACCACGGGACGGTTACCTTGCACCACTTGAGGCCTTACTCGAGACCTACGGTTCTACAGTCCCTACTCAATATCCATAGCCTTGTCCATCGCATCCGCATAACTCGCCGGTGAACCCGCCAACACCAAAGAATACAACTCTTCATTGAGCCCCTCAAAGAACTTGTTCCTCTTCGCCTTCTCTTGGCCAGAAACATGCGGAACATAGGCAAGAAGAGAAGAAAATCTACGGGCATTCTCTCCCACGGACATAGTTCCCTGCACCAGGTTATCAAACTCACGCTCCCTGGCGTTTACGAAGGATTCCGGAACATACTCCTAACGGAAGGCAGTACAAAAGCTGCTCCACGTAATCCCTACACCTGTCGCCTCGAGAGTCCTCAAAGCGCCTCTCCACCTACGCTCGGCACCTCTCCCTAACTGAAATGTAGGCAAACTCAGCCTACGCTCATCATCATACCTGACACGGTCAAACAACCCGGTAATGTGCTACAACCAGGACTCCGCATCAGAACTAGACTCATCACCGTTAAACATCTGAGGGTTCATCCGCTGAAACCTCGCCATCACCAGTTCCATGTCGTCCACACGGGCTGCCAGCTCATCTACCTTAATCTCAACATGTCTATCACGACCACGACTAGGAACACTAAGCTGCACTTCCTCGTTCTGACCCTCGGACTCTACCTGAAACTGCCCTCTAGCTCTACCCCTTCGTCTAGGCGGCATCTACGAAGGCACTAAAAGGGTAAGATCACACAACACAAATACCACATAGAAAATAAGCCACATAGTCAAGCACAAGTAACAAACAACACTGTGCCTAGACTCAAGTGTGATCAAACGAAATCGAGCTTATCCCAGCATAAGCTCTGGTACCAAATATGTCAGGCCTCGTGCACAAACACAGAGATTAACCATGCAAACAATAGCGGAACAACTTAAAATAGTGGCTAAAATTTTTCTTTTGGCCTGACGGAAAGATAGCATAATTTAAAATACAATACTCAAAATATCACAGTTTACAAAGAATACACATGGCTAAGATCCACAGTACAACAGTATAGCATGCATCAAGCACCAATCAACAACACTAGAACTGAATACAATAGAGAACAGGGCATCCTCCGGCTAACAGTACTGATACATATATGCTATACGCTAATTGGGACACTCTAACCACCTCCTGGGGCACCTCCAGCTGGGTCAAATCCACGACCATCTGAGTAACCATGATAACCTGAAAACACACACAGGCAAACAACACCAGCCCTAGAGGGACACGGGGCCAAACCGCAGTACGGAGAGCAGCATAAAACATCTAACGGAAAGCAACATGAACAACTGAGTACAAACAGAAGGCTACAACAAATGGCAGGGAGCCAGAATCTCAAAGCTGATCAAAGACAGATAGAAACGGATAATAGTGGCCATGAGGTGTGTGAGCATATGGGAGCTACCCACTCCGCTCATAGTGGCTAACAGATCCCAGCAGGGAGATGAGGTATACGGGAGTTACCCGCTCGTCCTCACAGGAATCCTGGTACGCACATATCAATAAACAAGGCATGACTAAACAGATTTGAGCTCAATGTGGTAAATGCATGTATGCAACAGATAAAATGTCCAACACATAACATATATAACGATGCAAGGCATACAGCAGCAAGCATAATCACCCATGCTCAAACAAAAGCTGTAAAACAAGCTCACATCCGTACCTCAAGTCTTCTGAGCTATAATTACCACAAAGTATACCCTAGCAACACAGATCTCACACCTGCTATGCCAAACAGAGATACTAGCTCAGGGACAGTAGCACAAAAACTACGAATTGGGAGCTACGAGCTCAACCAAATCTGTCATACCCTTATAGCACAACAGAAGGATCTAAACAAGCACAAGCTAGGATCTTTACACTTACCCAACAAGCTACCTGAACGGCAGAATTAAATCCGACTCTTATGCTAATAGAATATAGAAGGGAGATGTCTCTCAATCCACTTCCAGCTTAACGCAAGCTTCCACAAGCAGTACCAAACGAAGCGTCTTGGCAAGAGGAGTCCAGCGCTACCACTCTTACTTCAATCGGAGCTGTCTACCACCGGCAATCGGAGAAGATAATGTTCGATGAACAGTATCTAGGGTATCGCGACAGGATTCTCTATCGGGAAAATATTACTAAGTGTCGGGGAACAATAAAGGGAAACGAAGACCAAGTCCTCTTAAATTCAATTCAAATCTGCTCAAATCAGATGAACAGTTCCGACAGACAACTTAAGTCTCAAAGCTGATTTCCCACTCGGATCTGAATCCCACATCAGATATGACTCTACGTCAAAGAAAATCCTGACTTAACCAAACGACGTCGCACAGAGTCCACTATTGCATCTGGACACGTCACCCGCTACTCAAATCTTAAATGCTAACCAGCTACGCATCGCAACACTCAGATCTTATCGAAATCTGACGAACAATGCTACACGAATATGAATCTCGCCCGCTAAACCAAAACGTTGTCATTCCAACTAATTTAAACGACGTAGTTTCGCTACCCGCTATAGAAACATACTAGCGTACTCACATCTGCTCAGCGATACCAGATTCCATCACTACTACTGAGTGCGATCACCCAGCGCTGACCAACACTCACATCTGATCAGTTCCCACGGATTTTCTCCAACTCTCCAGATCTGTTTCAAGGACTTATACGGATGCGATAACTTCTCCAAGCATACCAACTTCACATCTGGCTCATCCCAGATCTGTTCAAGCCAAATATGGTCTATGTTAAACATGATTAATTAACTCAATTAATCCAATCAACTTTCGGGTCTCACAACTAATCTCATTGAAACAAGTGATGATGAGTTACAGGTTCAAATACCAGTAGAATTTATACAAGCTGAACAGATCACGATCAAGCTGGTATAGTTTATGCGCTAGCTGGACCAGAGCGCGTGCAAGCCGATCCAGCTCAGGAACCAGCTGTTGCAGATCCTACTCTAACTGATGGAAATCACGCACAAAATATTGCACCAAACATACCAGTAATCAACATGGGTGATGAAGATGAAGAAACTACTCAACGTTAGGAATCATCAACCTCCTACGGACCTAGTCTCTGGTGGAATAAAAATCATCCAGTTGAGCTGGTCATCGGTCCTACTGCACCTCTTAGGACACGAGGCCAGATGATAAACGAATACCTTAATTCAGCATTCATCTCTCATTTATAACCTAAGAAGATAGATGAGGCCTAATCTGACCAAAACTGGATAGAAGCTATGCAGGAGGAACTCAATCAATTCGAACGTAGAAAAGTGTGGCACTTAGTTCCTAGACCAACTAATCAGACCGTAATAAGAACTAAATGGATCTTTAGGAATAAATTGGATGAAAATGGTGTAGTTAGGAATAAGGCTATACTAGTTGATCGAGGCTATCGGCAGGAAGAAGGAATAGATTTTGATGATTTGCATCGGTAGCTAGATTAGAAGCAATACGCATCTTTCTCGAACTATAAAGTTTATCAGATGGATGTTAAAAGTGCATTCTTAAACGGCATCCTAAACAAGAAATTATATGTTGCACAACCTCCTGGATTCGTAGATCATACCAAACCAGTTTACGTATATAATCTGGATAAAGCTCTGTACGGTCTGAAACAAGCACCAAGGGCTTGGTATGATACCCTGTCCAAATTCTTATTTGAGCATGATTTTACTCCGGATCAGTAGATAAGACTCTATTTAAGTTTGTTAAAAACAATCACTTCTTATTGGTTCAAATTTATGTTGATGATATTATATTTGGTTCGAGTAATACTAAACTATGTGAGAAGTTTTCAAAGCTGATGCAGGATAAGTTTGAGATGAGCATGATGGGGGAGCGTACGTTTTTCCTAGGACTACAAGTAAGACAGCTTGAGGATGGTGTCTTCATCAATCAAACCAAATATACAACGGAGCTTCTGAAGAAGATCGAGATGGGCAAACGTTCTCCAGCTACTACCCCAATGAGTGCTTCAATGAAGCTAGAAATGGACGAAGCTGATTTTGACGTTGAGGTAACATTGTATCGTGTTATAATAGGCTCCCTGCTTTACCTTACTTCAAGCAGCCAGACATCATGTTTGTTGTCTGTATGTGTGCTTGATTTCATGAAGAGTCGAAACATTCACATTATATTGCAGTTAAAAGGATTTTAAAATATCTTAAAGGTAATCCTAACGTGGTTCTTTGGTATCCCAAAGACTCCGGCTTTCAACTGATCGGGTATAGTTGTCAGGCCTCGTGCTCAAAACAGATAAACACATGCGTAAGCTATCGAAAAGTGGGTAAAATTTTCGCTTTTAGGCCCGACGTTTTAAAACATATAATTTAAATTACAACAATACTTAAAATAAGTTTCCCATTTCAAAACAACCAACAACAAAGCATACATAAATCCAAACATGTATCAGACTCCCCTACGGATACAACAACAAGGCCCAGGGAATCCCCCTGGCCCGCTGATACATATATATATATATATGCTATATGCTACTGGGAAACACTAGCCACCTCCTGGGGCACCACCAGCTGGGTTAAACCCACGACCAGCTGTAGAACCTGGGTTTCCTGAAAAACAACACAACAAAGAAACAAACCAAGCCTCGGAGGGACATGGGGTCAAACCCCAGTACGGAGAGCATCAGATAAAGCTAAAAGAATGCATAAGATAAAATGCAGATGCTATGCATGAGACGCCAAGGAAAATGGAATGCTCGACCCACAAGGGAGCTAAGGAACTCAAACATAGCTCCAGGAATCATCAACAACGAATAGTGGCCACGGGATATGTTCATAGTGTGGTAGTGAGCCACTCGCCATGAAACTACACCCACTTACCGGATGCATCAAACAACTCAACCTACTGTTGCCTCGCCCATGAACTGTGGTAGTTAACCACTCGGCTCATGGTGGCTACGATCCCAGCAGGGAGATGAGAGTGCGGTATTGCCGCTCGCCCTCACATCCTGGTAAGAAAATCAACAACAGCAATACAAAATACAAGGCTGCAAAACACGATACACATGGGACCTGAAATATGCGTGAACAAATGCGTGTATGCAATTCACAATAAACAGTTAGCATAAACACCAATGCTCAGCAAGCAATGCACTGATAAGTTCACCAAACCATCCCAGCAGCCACACATAATATCTTACGCCAATCCCAAGCTAAATCAAGCTCAGATCCGTACCTTATACTGAGCAACAACTAACCCTGCGAGAAATCCCGAAGACTCTGGTAAAAGCCTGTTAAACAAATGGCAAACACAATGTAAATCTAACAGGTGACTAAACAAGCTCACGGCTGGAATTCCAGATGCACAAACTAGCCTTCACTCCCACCCCAAATCAACTTAACAGGAAGCTTAAAACGAGGCTAGGAACAAGATCTCAAAGCTAGATCGAAAAGCTACCTGCACAACGAAACTCACGCACGAGAACAGCCACGTCGTGCTTTCGCTCCAGCCAACTATAGCTTCCAAAATGGGTACGAGAAGAAAGAGCTTTCCAAGAGGAGTCCAACGCTACCTCGAATGTGAAAAACGGTGGCCGAAATCAACGGGAAATGGCCGGAAAAGTTCACGGTGAACAGTGCTAGGTTTTGAAGAAACAGAGAACGAAGTCGAGAGAATTATTTCCTAAGTATGGGATCGGGTGAAAAGAAACGAAGCCAACGTTTCTAATTTATAAGCGCGAGAGATCTGTTCAATTATTCCACCGACCAAAACAGCTTTCAAAACTACTCAACAGATCTCGCAAAACCAACGCAGGCGCTAAAATACACTAAAAACCCCAAAACGACGTCGCATCAACAAAACCGCGGAGAGGTTTGCTTACGCAAGCAAGTCTGGTCACTATACTAGTCGCACGAAACACAACAGATATGCTTACATCATCAGGTCTGAACTTTCGAAAGCCAACTAAACAAAACAGATCTCTCCTCCCGCGTTCACTAAACGGCGCCGCACCATAGAAAGCACGCTGAACAGATCTCAACCAAATCTGTCAAAAGCAACGCTTACGTCAGCCTCACGACGACACACACTCTGCTGACGTCATGAGATCTATCAACAGATTTTCACCCAACAGACTCAAGCCAGCAATGCTTACGTCATCTACGCTAAGCAACCATGAAATGCTGACATCATCAAATCCGCTAACAGATTTTACCGAAAGGTCTCTCAAACCAGCTATGTTTACGTCAGCATCACAGCGCAACTTACTCAAACGACGTCGCTCCACTGACGTCACTACCCAGTCGCAACATAACAACACAACCAGACGCAAGCACAGGAGCGCTGACCCGCATTGACCATAGCTCTCGACTGCCTATCCAGACGCAACAACTCTTCGCAAAATACCAGTCGCAGCTACAGTGCTCATCCAGTCGCAACATCTCAAACGACGGCGTTTCAAGCCTTGCGCTACCAAAACAAGCTACGACTGTTTTCGCCACCGACCAGCTTTTGCCTCAAAGCTCAAAAACACGAGAACATCCAGAATTGTTCTAAACATAACTTTCGACCTGAAAATGCAACTCAAACCTCAAAACAGAGATTCTAAACCACAAAAATCTCTAAAAACCGATTAATTCCAACAATTAATCCTTAATACAAAATCAGGTCTCACAACGGGTACTTGTACTTGATGAAGTACAAGTCTGAATCCTTTGAAAGGTTCAAAGAATTCAAGACTGAAGTAGAAAATCAATTAGGCAAAAGTATTAAAGCACTTCGATCAGATCGAGGTGGTGAATACTTAAGTGCTGAATTTCAAGACTATCTGAAAGAGAATGGGATTCTCTCACAGTGGACCCCTCCATCCACACCACAGCTCAATGGTGTAGCGGAGCGTCGTAATCGGAACTTGTTGGACATGGTTCGATCTATGATGAGCTTCACTGAGCTTCCCACCTCGTTTTGGGGCTATGCGCTCGAAACGGCGGTAATGTTGTTGAACAATGTCCACACCAAGACAGTGGATAAGACTCCATATGAGATATGGATGGGCAAAACACCCAAGTACTCATTTATGAGGATTTGGGGATGTCCTGCTTACGTGAAGCAGACAGTGGGAGATAATCTGGATACGAGATCCATCTTATGCTACTTCATTGGGTATCCAAAGAATTCCATTGGATACTACTTCTACTATCCCATCGAAAAAAAAGTGTTTGTTTCTAGGAATGCCACCTTTATGGAAACGGAATTTCTACTTGATTGAAAGGGCAGAATAGTAGAACTCGAAGAGGTTCGAGATCCAATCGAAGTACCAGGTGAGTCTCCTGCACCAACAGAGCCAGTACCAGAAATGGTCACACCTAGGAGGTCCAAAAGGATTCCTAGGGCTCCTGAGAGATATGATTTTCTCCTTGAAGATGATCAAGGTGATCAAGTTGTTGGATCTGATCCAAGAACTTTCAAGGAGGCAATTTCCGATGCTGATTCTAACTTATGGCTTGAAGCAATGCAGTCGACGTTTCAAGCCCTGCGCTACCAAAACAAGCTACGACTGTTTTCGCCACCGACCAGCTTTTGCCTCAAAGCTCAAAAACACGAGAACATCCAGAATTGTTCTAAACATAAATTTCGACCTGAAAATGCAACTCAAACCTCGAAACAGAGATTCTAAACCACAAAAATCTCTAAAAACCGATTAATTCCAACAATTAATCCTTAATATAAAATCAGGTCTCACAATAGTGATGCAGATTACGCAGGATGTAGAATTGACAGGCGTAGCACAAGAAGCAAACTTCAATTTCCATATCCACAGCTGAAGCAGAATACTTAGAAGCCGGAAGTTGTTGTGCTCAGATTATATGGATTCAACATCAGCTTAGGGACTTTGACATTGATGCCTTTGAAGCACCAATCTTTTGTGACAATACAAGTCTATAGCCATCACACAGAACCCTGTCCTGCATTCACGAACCAACCAAATTGAGATTAGGAACCACTTCATCAGAGATCATGTGAGATCTAAATCGATAATTATTTATTTGGAAAATTAATCGGGAGTTGGACTAGACTTGAAGAAGAGCTAGTTGGTTTGTGTGTGAAATAGCTCTGATCTGGTTCGTAGAACGGTCAAATCTGGTTGGTTGAGGCGCTCAAGAATCATGTCGTGAGTTATTATGGGAGCGCGAAGTTGAATATTTGGAGTTATAGTGGAGCGACGTCGTTCTGGGAGAAACCAGATTTGAGTGTGAAATCTGGTAGTATTGAATAGACCGGTCGGTTCGTGGTTTTAGTGTAAACTGGTGCGGTTCGTGAGTATCGGCCGAGGCAAGATCTAAATGAGTGTGAGCTGGTCATTCGGATCTGGGTCACGATGCGACGCTGTTTAGCGATACACATTTATAAACTAGCTAGATTTTTGTACGATATCGATTAGAGGAACCAGTTGAGATTTGAGATCTGGATGTATGAGAGCTGGTTGGTTACGGGAGCTGGATTGTGGTGAAACGTAGTTTTGAGAAACCAAATCTGGGTGCGAGCTGGTCGCTCTGAGCGTACTCATGTGCGACGTCGTTTCGTAGTAGCGCGCTGGTATGACGTATAGTTCAGATCTGGAGTAGTAGATCTGAGTTGGTACCAACTGTGAGCCCTGTGTTGTCGGTGGCTACTGTTCTCCAGATTGTGGGAGATTTAAGTTGTATATATAGAGGACTTTGACTGTGTTTACGTCAGTAGTTCCCAACACTTAGAAAATATATCTTCTCCCGATATCTTACCCTCTACTGTAGGGAAACCCTTACTGTTCACCGTAGCATATTTCTTCCGATTGTCGAAGGTAAACTACTCCGATGGGAGAAAGGCTAGTGGCGATGGATTCCCCTCGTTAAGACGTTTCTTTCTATACCTATTTCAAAGGCTTTGGAAAGCCAGAAGAGTGAACGCAAATAAGATACAGTGTGTCGTTGTTTGTATAATGACGGATTGGTTCTTCTGTTCAAGTAGTGCTTTGAGTATAACTTGATTCTACCTTGTGATTCGTTTAGAGATAATTATCGTGTTAGAAAGTTAGATAGAGCTGGGTTTAGCTGGTGGATCCCAGTTCGTGTTTTTGTGCATAATGTCCCTGAGCTGGTTGTTGTTTTTTGGCCAAGCAGGGGGCATATTTGAGTTACTCAGGACTTTTGTTGTGGTTATTGTAGTTCAGAAACTGAAGGTACGGATTTGAGCTTGTTTTACAGCTTTGGGATGAGCATGGATATTTATGTATGCTTGCTGGTCTGCTGTGTAGTGTATGCTAACGTGCTGTTATTTCTTCTGTTGTTCGGTGCTGATTATTGTAAGCTGTTGTAATTGCATACATGCATTTTCCATGTTGATCTCATATATGTTAGACATTGTTGTTGCGCTACACCGTGTGTGTACTAGGATGCTGTTATTGAGGACGAGCGGCAATACCGTGCTCCTCATCTCCCTACTGGGTAGTTGTTAGCCTCTATGAGACGAGTGGATAGCTACCACGCTCTCATGAGCTTTGGAAACAATGGGTTGGTTAATCTGGTTTATGCTCTGGTACAATATGCAGAGACGAGTGGATAGCTACCACGCTCTCACATGCTTCGTGGCCACTTTCTCCTTGTGACCTGTTGACAGCTGCTAAGCTCATCGTTGAGCTCCTTTGGCATCCTGATTCGTTTGTAGCCTTCGCATCCTGCTGTCTCATACATAGCACGTGCATTTATATCTGCTGCTATCTATTTGATGTTGTATTGCTCTCTGTACTTGGGTTTGACCCCTTCCCCTCTGGGGCTGGTTGTTTTGGTTGTCTGTGTGTTGTTCAGGTTACCAAGGTTTCTCAGCTGATCGTGGATATGACTCAGCTGGTGGTGCCTCGAGAGGTGGATAGAGTGTCCCAGTTATCTATATTTTATAATTATGTATTAGAGTCGTCACTGGGGAATGTCCCGTAGTGATGTTTTATTGCTGATTTGAAATTGTATTGTTTTGGGATGCTCGTTTGTATTAATTATCTGCAGCTGTTGGTGTATGGTTTTGGGTTGTTGTAAAACCAATATTTTGAGTATAAATATTTTTTAAATTATGTTTTTCTAAGTCAGGCCAAATAGAAAAATTTTAGCCACTTGTAAATGCTTATGTAGTTGTTAAATTGCGTGGTTAATCTCTGTTGTGTACATCGGACCTGACATTTTTGGTATCAGAGCTTAAACTGGGATAAGCTCGATTTCTTTTGATCACACTTGAGTCTAGGCACTTTGTTTCTTGTTGTGTGTGCTTGATTATGTGCTATATCTACTGTGTGATCTTATTGTGTTAGTGTTTGCCTAGATGCCGCCTAGACGTAGGGGTAGAGCTACCAGGCGGATTCCGATAGAATCTGAGGGTCAGAACAAGGAAGGGGAGCGTAGTATTCCTGTTCGTAGGCGTGCTAGACAGGTTGATGAGGAGGTGGATGTGTTGGCAGCCCGTGTGGACGAGATGGAACTGATTATGGCAAGGTTTCAACGGATGAATCCTCAGACGTTCGATGTGAGTCTAGTTCCGATGCTGAGTCCTGGTCGCAGCATATTACAAGGCTGTTTGATAGAGTGCGCTATGATGATGAGCGTAGACTGAGTTTAGCGACGTTCCAACTGAGGAAGAATGCAGAGCGCTGGTGGAGAGGTGTTTCATGAGCTCTTGAGGACACTGGTGCGGGGATTATTTGGAATAGTTTTTGTACAGCGTTCCGTCAGGAGTATGTTCCGAAATCCTATGTTAATGCCTGGGAGCGCGAGTTTGATAATTTGGTTCAGGGGACCATGTCTGTGGGGGAGTATGCTAGAATGTTTTCTTCTCTCCTTTCCTATGTTCCTCATGTGTCTGGCCACGAGAGGGCAAAGAGGAACAAGTTTTTGGAAGGTCTGAACGATGATCTTTATTCCTTGGTGTTGGCCAGTTCACCTATTAGCTATACGGACGCGGTGGACAAGGCGAGGGATATCGAGGAAGGATTGCGGAATCGTAGGTCTCGGATTCAACCACAATCTGCTCAAGGTACACGTCCTAATTTTCTAGGGGCGTAACCTCCCCAATTTTCTCCGTCATCCCAGCAGCCTCAGTAGTCAGCACAAAAATCTGGACGCCACAGGTTTATGCCCCGTGGCCATCAGTTTAAGAAGAAGCAGGGTTCTAGTTCTTCTGGTTCGGACAGTTCGAGCAGCAGTAGCAGCCCTAGGGCTATCTTTTGTGTTCAATGTGAAGGCAAACACCCTTCGACGTAGTGTGTATCAGTTCGGGATGCTTGCAATAATTGTGGGCATTACGGGCATTTTGCGAGAGTATGTCCTTTGGCTGGATCTTAGCACACCGCTGCCCCACCCCAGGGTCGTTCTAGTGGGTCAACTCGAGGTCATTCTTTCCCTGTTCAGCAGCAGAGGATGGGGGAAGCTCACGATAGGCCGTTTCAGTAGCCTGGTCCTTCGCGTTTTGGATAGTCCTCCCAACCCCTGTTCTCAGGACCTCAGCATGCCCAAGTGAATGCCATGACCAGGGAGCACGTGGAGGGCACACCTGAATGAGTGATTTCAGGTACTTGTACTGTTTTTGATTTTCCAGCACGTGTGTTGTTTGATACTGGAGCATCACATTCGTTTATAGCTGATGCATTTGTGGTTGAGCATGGTTTGAATACCACTATTTTGCATGATATTGTTTCTGTTGCGACTCCTGCCGACGTGAGCCTGTTCTCCCAAGAGATTTGTTGAATGACATGCTTAGATTTGGCAAGAATGTGTTGGTAGCTAATTTGATTCGACTAGTGATGTGGGATTTCGATTGAATAGTGGGAATATATGTGTTGTCTGGGTTTAGGTCCATTGTGGATTGTTTTCATGGCGTTGTGCGTTTTCGGCCCCGGTCTACCGAGAAGTGGAATTTCTACGGCCATGATTCCCAATAGAAAATTCCGATGATCTCTGCTATGGAGATGTTTAGCCTCTTGTCGATGTACAATGTAGGGTTCATTATTTATTGTTTGGATGCATCCTCGAAGTAGTGGGTAGAGCTTAGTGACATTCCCGTCGCTCGTGATTTCCCTGATGTGTTACTCGAGGAAATTCCTGGTTTTCCTCCAAGGAGGGAGATCGAATTCAGAATTGATTTGGTGCCTGGTACAGCTCCTATTTCGTGAACTTCGTATCGTTTAGCACCAGCTGAGCTGAGAGAGCTGAAGGTTCAGATTAGCGATTTGTTGGAGAAAGGCTTCATTCGATCGAGCATGTCACCGTGGGGAGCTCCTATTCTATTTGTGAAGAATAAGGATGGTTCGATGAGGATGTTCATCGATTTTCGGCAGTTGAATAAGGATACTATGAAGAATAAGTACCCTTTAGCAAGGATCGAGGATTTATTCAATCAGCTTTAAGGTTCAGCCATGTATTCTAAGATCGATCTGTATTCAGGGTACCATCAATTGCGGATTCGAGAGCAAGATGTTGCGAAAACTGCGTTTCAACGAGGTATGGGCATTACGAATTCTTGGTTATGCCGTTTGGTTTGACTAATGCTCCTGTACTTTTCATGGATTTGATGAATCGAGTCTTTAGAGAGTTCATCGATCAGTTCGTGATTGTTTTCATCGATGCAATTTTGGTTTACTCGAAGACTCCGATGCAACATAAAGAGCACTTGAGCTAGTCCTCGAGACACTTAGAGACTCGCAATTGTACGCCAAGTTCTCTATGTGCGAGTTTTGGTTGGATAGAGTAGTGTTTCTGGTCATGTCATTTCGGCTGAAGGAATATCTGTTGATCCCGGCAAGGTAGAGGCTGTGGTGAATTGGGAACGTCCCAAGAACGTTTTGGATATTCGTAGCTTTTTGGGATTGGCTATCTATTATCGAAGTTTCATCGAGGGATTTTCTAGTATAGCCAAGCCTATTACTCAGTTGACCCAGAAGGACAAGAGATTTGTTTGGACGGAGGAATGCGAGAACAGCTTCCAACTGCTCAAAGAGAAGCTAACTACAGCGCCAGTGTTAGCTTTACATTTGGGTTCAGGAGGTTTTGTGGTATGTTCCGATGCTTCTCTTAGTGGATTTGGTTGCGTTCTGATGCAACATGGTTGAGTCATCGCGTATGCTTCCCGTCAGGTGAAACCCAATGAGACTCGATACCCAGTTAATGACTTCGAGTTGGCGGCAGTTGTCTTTGCTTTGAAGATTTGGCGTCACTGTCCCTATGTGAAACCCAATGAGACTCGATACCCAGTTAATGACTTCGAGTTGGCGGCAGTTGTCTTTGCTTTGAAGATTTGGCGTCACTGTCCCTATGGCGAACAGTTTGTGGTGTATACTGACCACAAGAGTCTTCAGTATCTCATTTCATAGTCGATTTTAATATGAGGTGGCGTAGGTGGATGGAGCTGCTTAAAGATTTTGATTGCGAGATTCAATATCAGCCTGGGAAAGTGAATGTAGTTGCTGATACGCTTTGCAGAAAATCTCAAGTGAGATGCTTGCATCGCTCAATATCTCAAAGGTTCACGAGCATCTGAGCAGCATTGGTTGGCGTTTTTACCCAGGTGATGACTATGTTGTTGTCAGGCCTCGAGCTCACAACAGAGTTAAAACACACAAACACAAGCGGAAGCTACTAAAAAGTTGGTAAAATTTTTGCTTTTTGGCCCGACGGTTTAAAATGATATAGTTAAAAATAGTACGATACTCAAAGTAATCCCAGTTTAACAACAACAAAACCAAGGCTACAAGCCCACAACAACCAATACAGCATAACATATATCAGATACCTGGTAACAACCACAACCGAATATCACAAGATACAACCAAAAGCACAGGGCATCCCCTGGCTAACAATACTGATACATATAAATATGCTATATGCTACTGGGATACTCTAACCACCTCCTGGGGCACCTCTAGCTGGGTCAGCACCACGACCAGCTGAATAACCTGGAAAACCTAAACAACACAACAGGCAAGGAAAACAACCAAGCCCCAGAGGGACATGGGGTCAAACCCCAGTACGGAGAGCAACTGAAACAGCTAAAGAAAAACATAAGATAAAATGCAGATGCTATGCATGAAACACAGAACGAACGCTGAAGGTTACAATTGGAAAGGGAACCAAGGAACTCAAACATAGCTCCACAAGATCTGCAATAAACGGTGGACACAGGGGGTTTTCAAAGTGTGGTAATGAGCCACTGGCCTTGACACTACACCCGAATACCAGATGCATCAAACAGCTCGACCTGCCGTTTCCTCGCCCATGAACTGTGGTAGTTAACCACTCGGCGCATGGTGGCTAACAAATCTAGCAGGGAGATGAGAGTGCGGTATTGCCGCTCACCCTCGCATCCTGGTAAGAATCAAACATCAACAATACAACAAGATACGAAGCAAGGGATCTGAAATATGCGTGAACAAATGCGTGTATGCAATTCACATAAAACAGCTAGCATAAACACTGATGCACAGCAAGCAATACACAACCATGTTCACCAAAACATCCCAGCAGCCTCACATTATATCTCACGCAACTTCCAAGCTATCACAAGCTCAAAATCCGTACCTCACTTTCTGTGCAACGATAACCACAATTCAAGGCCCGTGAAATCTGATCCTGACCTGCTGAACACACGCAAGATACATGGGAAACATCAACAAAAGCTCATGGCCAACTACAGAAAGTCACGGCTGGGAGTCCTACACTCAACCAGCAACTAACACCCTAATACAACTTAACAGGAAGATCAATTCGAGGCTAGGAACAAGATTTCAACAACTAAAACTAACGGCTACCTGAACAGCGAAATACACGCACGAAAACAGCAACTTCGTGCTTTTGCTCCAGCCTACGACAGCCTCCAAAATTGGTCTGAGATGAAAGAGCTTTTCGAGAGGAGTCCAACGCTACCTCAAACGTGACAAACGGTGGTCGGATTCGACGGGAATTCGCCTGAGAAGCTCACGGTGAACTGTAACCCGAGGGTTAGAAGCGAAGAACGAAAGTCGGGAGAAAATTTGCTAAGTATAGAATCTGATATCTAGTCGAAGACTAAGTCTCCCATTATATATATATAAGCTTCTCACAAGCTGATAGCAGCAAGAACAACTCCACCGACAAAACCAGTCGACAACACAAGAAACTAACCAGCAGGCATTGCTGTTGACACAATCAGCTTTCGCAAAATAAATCAACAGCTGAATCTTACAAACAAATCTAGACAAAACGGTGTCGCATCAACTTAACAAAATGACGTCGCATAGAATACGTCACCATATATGTCGACAGCTGATCATCTAAACCAGCAGCTGGATGAAATAGCGCATCAGATCTCTCGACAGTAAACATATAGCGCAACTACCAGCTGATACTCAAAACGCTGTGCTTCAACTAATTAAAATGGCGTCGCACAACCACGTCATCCTATCTGATCAAAGCGCTACGCTACAAAAGATCCGTACAAAGCCAAAACGACGTCGCTTCCACTAATATAAATGACAGCGTTTTGCACCCGCTACAGGAACTTTGACTCGTATTGACATCTACTGGCAGAAACCACCAACTACCGAAATAGCGGAACACTATCGAAACGGCGACGTGCTAATTAATCTAAATGACGACGTTTAACATCCAATACAAAAACAATTGCTTCCAACAGACTTCACCAAACGCTAAACGACGGCGTATCGATCTCCTGCGACTATTGAATACAAGCTGCTACCATCTTTCACCAAAACGATCAGCTTTCACCTCCAAAACTCAAAAATACGAAAACTTCCAGAATTGCTCTAAATGTGATTTCTGACCCGAAAATGCAAACGAAACCTTCAAAAAAAATTCCGAACACCCAGAATTCTTCAAAAACTCGATTAATCCAACAATTAATCTTTATTACAATTCCAGGTCTCACAGTTGTGGTGTCATATTTTCAAGTGGAGACACAGATTGTTTCGGATATTAGGGCAGCTCAGAGAATGGATCCATATATCCATGAGTTGAAGTTGAAGTTGAAGACTCAAGCTGGATAGTTGGAGGATTATTCTGTCACGTCTGATGGATGCCTGAGGTTTCGAGGTAGGTTGGTTGTGCCTAACTTGATCGATTTAAGGGAAATGATCCTAAGAGAAGCTCACTGTAGTCGTCATAGTGTCCATACTAATGCAAGGAAGATGTACCATACCTTAAGACCGCACTATTGGTGGGCAGTTTTAAAGGAAGATGTTGCTGACTTTTTGCTCGTTGTCTGAATTTTAAGGAAGTTAAGAAAGAAAGGATGAGACCTGGTGGACTATTGCAGATTTTAGAGGTGCCTCAGTGGAAGTGGGAGCATGTAGCTATGGATTTTGTGATCCATTTGCCTCGTTCCAGTCATGGTTGTGATGCTATTTGGGTAGTAATTGACAGACTTTCGAAGTCAGCCCACTTTATTCCCTACAACATGACGAATTCTTTGAAGAAACTGGCGAAACTATACGTCGCTTTTGTAATTCGATTGCATCATGTGCCGGTGTCCATAATTTCAGAAAGAGATCCAAGATTCACTTGCAGATTTTGGAAGAGTTTTCAAGAAGATTTAGGCACCGGATTGGCTATGCGTACAACCTATCATCCCCAAACCGATGGCCAATCTGAGAGAATGATACAGACCTTGGAGGATATGTTGCGAGCTGTTGTTATGGACTTCAGTGGTAGCTGGCAGGATTCTTTGTCGCTGGTGGAATTTTTGTAACCAAGTAACGATTGGAATTGCACCGTTCAAAGCGTTGTATGGTAGGAAGTGCAGATCGCCAATTTGTGGGGAAGAAGTTGGGGAGAAGCAGTTGTCTTCTCCTGAATTTGTGCAACATGAGAGATCAAGTGGATCTGATTCGACAGCGTATGAAGGCTGCATAATATCGCCAATCTAGTTATGCAAATTGAAGGCGTAGGCCTTTATAATTTCATGTTGGTGATCGGGTGTTCTTGAAAGATTCTCCTTTCGGAAATTGTTATGAGATTTGGACACAAGGGAAAATTAGCTCATCGTTATGTTGGACCTTATGAAATTGTGGAGAAGATCGGTCCTTTGGCTTATAGTTTGTTGTTGCGACCTGAACTATCCTCATTACACGATGTGTTTCATGTTTCTATGTTGAGGAAGTATGAGCCAGATCCTTCGCATATGCTACAAACTGACGAGGTGTAGTTGTATCGAACTTGAGTTATGTGGAGTATCCCTTGCAGATTCTGGACAGGAATGAGAAACAGCTCAGAAACAAGACCATTCCTTTGGTTATGGTCCAATGGAGCAAGCATGGTATGGAAGAAGCTACTTGGGAGTCAGAGGAGAAGATGTATCATGAGTGGCCTCATTTGTTTGAGTAGATATGGTATAAACTCCAGTCTTGGTTAGTTGGGTTGTGCGATTGTTGTCTCTGGATTTGTAATTGTTCTGTGAGTCCTGGTATAGTAGGGCATCTTTTGTATCGTGTAACCAGTTTTAGTGTTTTGGTGATATTCTGTAATGTTGAGATTTGGATCAGTTTTGGAGTTTGTTAATTGATTTCGAGGACGAAATCCCTTTTTAGTGGGGGAGAAATGTGAGATCTAAATCGCTAATTATTTATTTGGAAAATTAATCGGGAGTTGGATTAGAGTTGAAGAACAGCTAGTTGGTTTGTGCATGAAATAGCTCTGATCTGGTTCGTAGAACGGTCAAATCTGGTTGGTTGAACGCTCAAGAATCGTGTCGCGCATTATTCTGGTAGCACGAAGTTGAATATTTGGATTTATAGTGGAGCAACGTCGTTCTGGGAGAAACAAGATTTGACGGTGAAATCTTGTAGTACTGAATAGACCGGTAGGTTCATGGTTTTAGTGTAAACCGATGCGGTTTGTGAGTATCGGCCAAGGCAAGCTCTTAATGAGTGTGAGCTGGTCGTTTGGATCTGGGTTGCGATGCGACGTCGTTTAATGATACACGTTTATGAACTAGCTGTATTGTTGTACGATGTCGTTAAGAGGAACCAACTGAGATGTGAGATCTGGATGTATGAGAGCTGGTTGGTTACGGGAGCTGGATTGTGGTGCGACGCCGTTTTGAGAAACCAAATCTGGGTGCGAGCTGGTCGCTCTGAGCGTACTCATGTGCGACGTCATTTGGTAGTAGCGCGCTGGTTTGACATAATTCAGATCTGCAGTAGTACTCAGATCTGAGTTGGTACCAGCTGTGAGCCCTGTGTTGTCGGTGGCACTATTCACCAGATTTGGGGAGATTTAAGTTGTATATATAGAGGACTTTGACTGTGTTTACGTCGGTAGTTCCCAACACATAGAAAATATATCTTATCCCGATATCGTACCCTCTACTGTAGCGAAACCCTTACCGTTCACCGTAGCATATTTCTTCCAATTTTCGGCGGTAGACTACTCCGATGGGAGCAAGGCTAGTGGCGATGGATTCCCCTCGCTAAGACGTTTCTTTCTATACCTCTTTCGAAGGCTTTGGAAAGCCAGAAGAGTGAACGCGAAGAAGCTACAATGCGTCGTTGTTCGTATACTGACATATTGGTTCTTCTATTCAAGTAGTGCTTTTAGTAAGTACTAGATTCTACCTTGCGATTCGTTTAGAGCTAATTATCGTGTCAGAAAGGTAGGATAGATCTCGGTTGAGCTGGTGGCTCCCAGTTCATGTTTTTGTGCGTAATGCCCCTGAGCTGGTTGTTATTGTTTGGACAAGCAGGGGGCATATTTGAGTTACTCGTGACTTTTGTTGTGGTTATTGTAGCTCAGAAACTGAAGGTACGGATTTGAGCTTGTTTTACAGCTTTGGGATGAGCATGGATATTTATGTATGCTTGCTGGTATGCTGTGCGGTGTATGCTAACGTGTTGTTATTGCTTGTGTTGTTCGGTGCTGATTATTTGTAAGATGTTATAATTGCATACTCGCATTTTTCATGTTGAGCTCATATTTTTTAGCCATTTTTGTCAGGCCCGGTGTACACAACAGAGATTAACCACGCAATAACAACTGCGGAATCATTCAAAAGTGGCTAAAAATTTTCGCTTTGGCCTGATTTAGAAAACATAATTTAAAAATACACTTATACTCAAAATATTGGTTTTACAACAATCCAAAAGTTGAACACTAGCAGCTACAGATAACAAATACAACAATCACACAACGAGCACCAAGTGTCTCCCGAACAACCAAAACTATCAAATCAGCAATAGAACATCACATCACTACGGAATATTTCCTAGTGACGACTCTATTACATAAGTATATAATATACATAACTGGGACACTCTATCCACCTCTCGGGGCACCACCCGCTGAGTCATCTCCTCGACCAGCTGAGAGACCTTGGTAACCTGAACAACACATAGATAACCAAACAACCAGCCCCAGAGGGACAGGGGTCAAACCCCAGTACGGAGAGCAATACAAACAGTAAATAGATGGCAACAGATATATATGTACGTGCTATGCATGAGATAACAAGATGCAAGGCAACAGGCTACAACCGAATCAGGAAGCTAAAGGAGCTCAAGGACCAACTCAACAGCTGTCAACAGATCGAAAGAATGCTAGTGGCCATGAAGCATGTGAGAGCGTGGTAGCTATCCACTTGTCTCAACACATGGTCTAAGAGCATAAACAAATTAATCAACCTGCTGTTGCCAAAGCTCATGAGAGCGTGGTAGGTATCCACTCGTCTAATAGCAGCTACCAACTACCCAGCAGGGAGATGAGGAGCACGGTATTTCCGCTCGTCCTCAACCACAGCTCCCGATACACACGGGTTAGCGAAACAACAACAAACGGCTAACAGATATGAGCTAAATCAGGAAAGATGCGCGTATACAATTATAACTGTAGTGCCCATACCTTTTTATAGCCACAATTAATAAGTTATGAGATTTGAGGGATTAAATTGATATGCTATTTTCTTCAAATCCTAATTCGGTTGAATTTCAAGTTTCAGATTTATACTGTTTAGTTTTAAGCCTTGAAAAGCTAAATTTCAGATTTCATGATTTCGTAAGTTTCAGACTTCATTAAATCAAATTCAGAAGTTAACTTCATGCTTTATTCAGATTTCTATTGCAATGCATAGACTTCCAGATGTTAGAACATAAATTCAGCAGTTGTTTAGCAGGTTAATTGCAAACCAATCGGATCCTTCGTTTTATTTAAAATAGCTTGGTTTTTATTGCATCGGATTTTACTTTTAAAAACAGAGTACGCTTTTAGGGGACTTTGACATATTGATAACGTGTCTTCCTTCCTTAGGCATTTAAATCATATAAATAGAATCATAATCTGCTTCATGCATAATTACTTTAAAAAAAATCATAGTAAGCGGTGCTCTTTCTAAAGTAAACCGTGCAAAATCCTTTCAAAACTTTTGAAGGAGATGAACGGAGTGCAGGTGATTTGCTGAACTTCACTGTGTTTGTGTTGTAGAATTCAGGCAAGTAAACTCTGTTTCTTTCTAACTCAGTGAAATCATATATTCAGTTCTCTTTTGCATGTTTGTATGTGAATTTAAAGAAAAGGAAGATGGCTACGGCTGTTCTTCAGGAAAACCAGAAGTTCATGCTCTGTTTTTATGAAAGTTGCGTTTTACTGTATTTTGATCCAGAAATGTTTTAGAAAATGGTTTGATGATGTTCGTATAGTAGTTTCCTGAGTTTTCCAAAAGATTTCTCATCGAAGTAGCTTATCAGTAGCTTATTCGATGAATCCCAGAAACTTCTTAAGATAATTTCAATTCTTCAGACAAACGTAACCGTCGTAGTTCATGTTTATCCACGCGGTTAAGTCTGAAATCTGGTTCTTATGCCATCGCTGATATTATATGATGAACAGGTTTCTAAGAGTAGAGGTCTGTTTATGTGTTATGTAAGTTCAGATTTCTCCTTTGGTATGACATCTGAACTTAGTCATTTTCATATCGTTGACCATTGACATCTGGTGGAAGTAGTCTTATTAGGTGACATCTTATTTACTCGTTTAGTTGGGTAACATCTGATGACGTCATGTATAAGTTGCGTTGACATCTGGTTGACCAACAGAAATCTGATTTAATTCTTCTTTGTTACGACGCTTGTGTTCAATTCAGATTTCTACTGTTTCACGTATGATTGTGTTGACTTCTGAGTTGACTCATGACATCTGAAGTGTTTCTTCTTCGTCGAGACACTTACGTTCGATTCAGATTTCTACTGTTCCTTTATTCAGATTCCATTACTTGTATTGCATGATTTCGTTCCTCCATATTTTTACCTGCTGGGGTTTACTCGTTTAGTTGGGTAACATCTGATGACGTCATGTATAAGTTGCGTTGACATCTGGTTGACCAACAGAAATCTGATTTAATTCTTCTTTGTTACGACGCTTGTGTTCAATTCAGATTTCTACTGTTTTACGTATGATTGTGTTGACTTCTGAGTTGACTCATGACATCTGAAGTGTTTCTTCTTCGTTGAGACACTTACGTGCGATCAGATTTCTACTGTTCCTTTATTCAGATTCCATTACTTGTATTGCATGATTTCGTTCCTCCATATTTTTACCTGCTGGGGCTTAGACTCACTATTTTTCATTGAGTGCAGGTAATGAACAGTAAGGAGCTGGAGGGAGATGAACAGAAATGAAAGGGTGAGTGCGCGGCTGACGAACCGTGTGCCCTTTCAACAGAGGAAGGATCAGGTGTATAGGTCGACGGATCTGTATATCCCTTCACCATGAGCCATAGTGCTAGAGACTGATATCAGGAGTTTGATCAAGCGAATTTAGGATTACAGTCCGACGAAACTGTATCCCCCTTCAACCACGAGCCATAGTGCTAAGACTGATATCAGGAGTTTGATCAAGCGAATTGGACCAAATGTACAGGTTTCTTTCTCATAACTTCAGAAAACAAATAAAGAGCGTATGTGTGATTTTAATCACAGCTCTGTAGTATGTTTAAAGATGCTTCGAAAACGTTTTTATAACTGATTCATGTTTCATGCTTTCGTAATTATTCAGATTCCTCAGTTTTATACTTTTCTTAGCTATTGTTTAGTGTACTCAGATCTCAGTTGTATCAGATACCGTTTGCTTTTATCTGTATGCCTTCGATATCCCATATTTTACCTGCTGGGCCTTTGGCTCACTAGTTTTCATTGAGTGCAGGTATTGAGAAAATAAGAGCTGGAGGGAGATGAACAGAAAGGAATGAAGTGTTTATCGTGGACACCAGATTTCATTGCTCCTTTCTGTTTCAGATTTTGTTGTATAGAAACCTTAGTTATGGTATTTTGTTTGAATCAGATTTCTAGTTCGATTATTTTGTAGAAATCTGTACAGACTTCATGCTTGAAATTACACTTATGACATTATCAGATCTCTCCTATTTCCGCGTATGACATTATTATTCAGATGTGTAGAATTTCCGCTCCCTTTATAGTTCACATCTGATTTCTCTTATTGTTTAAGTGTTGAATTTATTTGCACTTTAGCCCAGAAAAATTTAATAACGATTGGTTCATCATTTAGAATCGAAACTTGTGGGTCTTTCAATTTGAACCCTAAACTTCTAAAATTCCCTTAAGAAAAGTCCGGTCGTTACAATAACAACGTGAAAAAACCAATACAGAGCAAAGGTACCAACTAACAGCACGATAGCATACACTGCACCACATACCAGCAAACACACATAAATATCCATGCCTATCCTTGAGCTGTAAAAAAAACTCAAATCCGTACCTTCTAGTTTTTGAGGTACAATTAGCACAACAAGAGTCTCGAGTAACTCGAATCTGCCACATGCTAGGCCAAACAGCAACAACCAGCTCAGGGAAATTACGCATAGAAACACAAACTGGGAGCCACCAGCTCAACCCAGCTCTATTCTACCTTTCTAGCACAACAACTAGCTCTAAACAAAGAGCAATGTAGAATCTAGTACTTACTCGAAGCACTACCTGAACAGAAGAACCAGATATGCTCGTAAACGAACAACGACGCACCGTAGCTCCTTCACGTTCTTCTTCCAGCTTAACCCAAGCCTTCGAAAGTGGTCATAATTGAAGCATCTCAACAAGGGGAACTCAACACTACCAATCTTCCTCCAGTCGGAGTCTTGTACCACCGGAAATCGGAGAAGATAAGGTTCGGTGAACAGTAACTAAGGTATCGCGACTGAGTAAACTCACGGGAAAATCTTCTAATGTGGGAAATAATTGTGAGACCATAGCCAAAGTCCTCTATATATACAGCTTAAATCTCCCCAAATCTACTGAACAGTAGCCACAGACAACACATGGCTCACATTTGATACCAACTCAGATCTGAGTACTGTTAGAGTAGATGCCCAACTAGCCAACTTGTGGCGTGTGGGTTTATAGACTCTTCAATGAAACAGTCTTTATATATAATATTCGCATTATTTTATATGGCGTTCTTTAATTTCATTATGTGTGTAATGATTTACAATTGCGTTGAGTAAAGACCTAGAATGCACTTAAGCGTATGTTAGATGTGATAGTGGGTATGACGGCTATCATGAAACACATCTAATAGTCGCTGTGGATTCTGAACATGTTCCTAGTCGATTGGGCCGTCAAAATAAGGATAAGGCCGCCCGAGT